>PVKM010013701.1:0-29916 GCA_004027735.1 Carollia perspicillata | reverse complement strand
GAAAAGTAGATAGAGATAGGTAAAGAAAGAGGGAGAGAGAAATAAAGTGCTGAGTAATTATGAGAATTTGAACATCGTGCAGTGGGACTCTAATATCAGTGTCCAGTCCGAACTTCCCTCATTGTGTTGAAGGGCCCCTGTCCAGCGTGGTTTGACCTCCCTTCCTCTCCTCTCAAGCTCCTCTTCTTATGTTTATGGTGGAATATCTCCTGCTTGTTTCAGGACTCTTATTAGGAAATTCTTGGCCTTTGCTTATTTAATTCTTCAAAGTGTAATTTAAGTACAGGCTTCAAGAAGACTTTGTTACTCTTCCCTGTGCTCCAACCTGTCTGTCTACTTTTCTTAGTCCCGGGAGTGGCCCTGGCTCGTTCCTTGGCCTTACTCTGAGCTCCCCCTGGGGTTTCTCCCTCTCCCTCCGCCCTCCCTCCCACTCCCCCCCTCGGAGCAGCTCACTCCGCGGGGGTGTTTTCTCTGGCTGGCTTTGAGGAAGGAGTCTGCTCCCGTCTGCTGGGAAAAGTACCCTCCAGACTGGGGTTCAGGCTGAGAGCAGGTGCTGGTGTGGCCAGCACGGCGACATTTCTGACACAGCAGCAGCGGCATTCCCTTCGCAGGACTGTGTCTGACTTCCTCATGCCTGATGTTGAGTGAACCAAGAATCTATAGAGTACACAAGTTTTTTGTTTTGTTTGCAAAGCTTATAAATGCGTAGTAGCTTCTTCAAAGGTAATGATTAAATAGGTAAGTCAGTTACGTTAGTACACATAATCTAAGATGTGTCGGCAAAATTTGGTCTTCCAGCTGGTTTCCTTTCTGCCTTGGTACTGGTTAATAGTTCATAGATATACTAAAAAGCAAATTAGATCTATACTTAAAGGGGTGTATTAACTTTTTTAAAAAATTAAATTTGTTAGTTGTTAATTAACAAATTAGTAAGATGATTGAATTTTTTAATATACTGAACTTTATTTCACTGAAGTATTACATTCATTTCTTGAATGAAATAGTTCCAAGAACTGGTATCATCTGTGCCATTTAACTGATATTTAATGTATTCCAGGTTATGCTAAAACTTGGAAGATATTATACCTATAAGTTTCACAATTCGCAGTAAAATGTTGGAGATAGCCAATGAATTTCCCTTGTTAGCCGGTTGAATCTTAATTGACAACGAAGTGGTAATATTTAGCTTAATCACTAGGTGGCAGTAATTTACAAAAAATGCACCAGCAACTCAAGTCTTTTATTACTGTTGTAAACATTCTGTAGAGTGTAGTAACAGTACTGAAAAACTTTCAGCTTACCTTTGCTCTCTCTTACCCTCATTTCACAGGTAGAAAGGCTCTTAATCAGTGGCCTTTCCCCTTTCAAGTCTCAGTGTCATGGGAAGTGCTAAGCAACAAGTAACTCCTAGCTAACCTCATCCCGAGCTTTGGGGCTCAGACTCAGAAGATATTTTTATAATTTGCTACTCATTTGTTTGAATGTTTACTCATTGAGGGATAACTGTGCAGTTAATTATTGGCAATGCTCCCTAGGCCTCCCTACAATAGTATATGCATCAGCATTCCCATTAATTTGGCTTCTAGAAAAAGACACACTAGAGTAGGTGGGAAACCATCCAGTATTAGCATAAGGCTGAAAATTGACAAAAATATGGGACCAGCACAAAATTGAACACTTCATATTTTTAAAAAATGCATCAGGCCCTGACGTGTGTGGCTCACTGGGTTGGGCATCGACCATCAAACTGAAAGGTTGTTGGTTAGATTGCCCATCAGGGCACATACCTGGGTTGCAGGCCAGGTCCCTGGTAGGGGGCTCATGAGAGGCAACTCATGGATGTTTCTGTGCCTCTCGTTCTTTCTCCCTTCCCCTCTCTAAAAATAAGTAAATAAAACTCTTTTTAAAATGTATCAATAGTTTATGCAAGAAATAGGAAATACACTTCTAATGCAGTATCTGGTGTGAAGATAATAGGGGAAATTAAATAATTTCCCATTTTCTTAAATTTCCCTATCTGCAGTCCTTATAATGTATTGTTTAACTTGATTTTGGAGGGAGAGAGGCATTGATTTGTTGTGTCACTTACTTGTGCATTCACTGGCTGATTCTTGCACATGCCCCAACCGGGGATCAAACCTGCAACCTTGGCGTATCGGGAAGATGTTCTAACCAACTGAGCTACCCGGTCAGGACTAGAATGTATTTTTTTCCAAGAGCTTATAGTAAGCAAATCTATTATTACCTTTTGTAAAGTTAAGTTTAAAAATAGAAAGTGTATTCTGTTTATTTCTGCCAGTTTCTGATGTTCGGATGAAATCATTTATCTATCTCCAGATGGCTATTAAATTATTTTTCACCTTAGTTGCATGGATGTGAAAACAGTTATATGCTTTGTGTTGTCATGTTTGTGGAGGCATTTAAATGCACATCTCTTAACCTGAACGAGATCCAAACTATGTGAAAAACAAGCATATCCCTAAATATCTGGCAGGTGTTGATACTCTTGAAAAAAGAGTCGTTTTCATGAAAGATGGCATACATTAGCACTTTGTTTTTCTCTTTTGGAGGTATAGATGAGCTCCTTACTTTTTTTTTTTCTCTCTCTGGAAGCAGAAAGTGGCTGGTATGACGATGGTCCCCCTCAGAAAAAACTGGTTGGGAGTGCGGGGTCTGGAATAACAATTGATTCTTAAATCAGTGACAAAACTGTGCTTGATTATCATTAATCTGCATCTTCTGTTCATCATTAATCGGCCTTCTCTTGACCGGTGGTTTATTTTCAAAAAGAAAAATGGAAACATTTGGAAATGCTACCCTTCTCTTCAAGGCACCCTCCATTGTCTTTCTTCTCTCTCCCCTCCCCCAGATTCGAGTCTCCCAGGGCAAAGAGCCCGCTCACCTGCTGAGTCTGTTCAAAGACAAGCCACTCATTATTTACAAGAACGGAACATCAAAGAAAGGAGGTCAGGTACCTGCTGCCCCTACCCGCCTCTTTCAAGTTCGAAGAAACCTGGCATCCATCACCAGAATTGTGGAGGTAATGTCATGCATTCCATAAAACGACCTGAGCCCTCAGCAAACATTAGTCTTTAAAAAGTTGGCAATTAAACTCCTTGCATGTTTATAGCAACCCTAGTGTTCACAGTAAAAATACTAAAGACAGGAGAATTGAGTAAAAAGTTAACTGCAGATACCAGGCCTCTCACATTTTTCAACCACATTATACCAAAACAAATGAAATTGAAGAATAACATAACAAATCAAGCTGTCGAAGGCATGAGGCAGCTTACGCGCTATCTTGGAAGGCCTGGGGGAAGATGGATGTGGGTGCCGATCAGATGATCACTCAGGGGAATTCGAGAGGGAAGCCCCTTGTCTGTCTGTGTGCAATGAATGTGGGAAATGGGTTGTACCGCATTGGGCCAGACCATCACTCCTCCAGCCAAACACGCTGTCTGGCGACAGCTGTGAAAGAAGTCATACCCCATATCACAATGTCACTGGACAAGGAGACTTGCAGGTATGGGTGAGGGCAGCAGGTGCAGGTTTTTAAATGGCTAGTGCTTTGACCTCTAGGATAATCCATCACCTAGTATGCTGGTCAGCTCAGTCACTCTTGAAATTCAAGTCTCCCAAAGCAACCTAAAACTGCCCTTCACACCCTCTATATACTCAAACAGCGGCCCACCTGCCAGCCTTTCTTCTGCACAAGCCATTCAGCTGAGCCCTTAAAACCAGGTAAAGTCATAGCATCTCTCCACCTGCAACCTCACCTCTAAGCCACCCTACTGTTCTCTCAGGGTACAGGTTCCTGTGCAGCCCCCTCGAGTAGAAACTGTGTTTTTCCCCAATGCCCCTTGTGCTGCCGTCTACTGAGCAGCCAGTCCTTCCTCTCTTAGCCTTCAACGGCTTCAGCCAGGCCCCATCACTCTGGCTTCGATCATCCACTCTCGTCCTTGCCCCATTTTCTCTCACGCTCACATGGCTGGATACCAAGTCTGCCGTGGGCGATAACTGCAGCGCCTCGGGCAGCTGTTTCAGACACGTGATCTCAGACAAGCATGGCCAGCCTCGCTTCAGAATGCATTTTCCAGCAATTCTAAGTCTCGGACCTGAATTCTCAAACCCTTTGCATGCACCACACCCTGCAGGTCCCCCCGCCACCCCCAAATCTCCAATGTCCCTGCTGTCTACGGGTCAAGGAATCAGAGTTCACAAAAAAATCACGCCTACTCCATTCCCGTTTCACCGACTGGTCTGCATCTGTATATTCTTCCCACCTGTTTTATGAAATAAATTTAAATGTTTGATACCTTTATATTTAATAATATTTTATAGTGGTTATTTACATACACATTCTAAATTACTTTAGAAATTAATATCAATCTATTCTTACCCATAAATTAAAAATAAATAATACCATTTGTATAAAGCATATATTGATAAATGATTTAATGTATATTTATTACATAAAGAAATAAAATATGACTTTTATTTAAGGCCAGATTTCCCACCTCCACCTCACTGTCCACTTCTGTCCAGGATCCCTGACCTCGAGCTTCCTAGGAACGTCTCTGGATTTTTCTTTGTCCCACATTACCCCTCCTCCAGTTCATCACTACTGCAGGCAACAGACCTCTCTCTCTTTTGTATTATTAATTCTTATGTCCTGGGTCACTTATTTTGCAATAAAACATGCCTTTAAGAGACTCCCATCCTTCGTTTAAAAACCATCTCTTGACCCTGACTCTCTCAGTGATGTCCTTCCTCTGCCCTCCTTCCAACCACAAATCCTCCAGACGGTTGTCTTCACTCACTTGCCGTGTCTGCTTTCCAAAGCCCTTTCCGAAGCCGCTCCATTCAGACACCCATTCCCGGCATTCCACCTACCTTCTCGGATCTCACTTGTCTCGCTGGCATTTTGACAGTCTCCCTTCCCCGTGTTCTCGAAACACCGTTTTTGTTTTTGTTGTTGTTTGTTTTTTTACCACTGGCCTTCTGAAATACCACAATTACAGAATTTCTTCTAAAGTTCAAGGCCACTCTTCTAAGGTCAGTTTTGCTGGACTCGCCTCCTCTGCTGGTCGTCTAAGCACTTGAGTGCTCCGAGGCTCAGTCTTGGCTCTTCTCACCCAGTTGCATAGTTTAAATGCCACCGTGCGTATTGATCTCAACCAGAGTATTCTGTGCATGGACTCTCATGTTCAGTTACGACTCTTCATTTTTTCATCCATCAAATTAAAAGACAGCGAAGCTCTCATCTACGGGCACCCTCAGTTGCTCTCTGATGGAAGAGTCCATGAGAATCACTGCTTCCTTGCCTCTTCCCCGTGGACACTTATGAGACATGGCAGCCTGCTTATGATAGAGCTCCTTTATTTCCCGGTGCCTCTCTAACTGGCTTGCATGTCCTTAGGCTCTCTGAAATGCACTCATCAGAACCAGTGTTTGTAGGGCTTTCTGTTTTCATCTCTGGGGAGGCTACACTTCAGAACTACTTCCCTGACCCCACACCAACCGGGACATGGGCCTCTTATCACCCCTATGTCCATCAACCAAGCTCTTTCCCCTGTGCCAGTGAGGCGTTTAGATTAGAATTGGAAGTCCTGATGTCTGGAATTCTCTGTCATCACATCTGATAGATGCCTTTGAGCTTGGTCCATGAGGTCTCGTTCCCACGGAAAGAGGAGGATAACCACATCCCTGGATGTTACCAACCCCTCTTCAATGTTTCCGACGGCCATCCCTTCCTCCTATACTGCTCTCTCTGGGGTCAGGGGCCCGACGACCTGGTGCAATCCACCTCTACACGTAGCTGATGCTTTCATCTGGCCCCTCGGTGTGGTTGGCCAAACAGCATCATTTGGCAACACTGACGCCCAGCTCCTTGAAACACTTCGCTGGGCCTCAAGAACAACACGTTCTTGCTTTCTTCCTCCCTCGTGCTGCTTTACGTCAATCTTGCTTACTCATGCGTCATCGCCCTATTGTCGCTCCTGACACGGAGTCCCACAATCATACACAAAATGATACATATCCTGTCACTGTGACACAATCACATAGCCAGACAGAGGTTCTCACAGATGCTGACACAGAGTCACAAAATCACAAGGTCCTAGACACAAAGACACAAGCCCATCCTAGACCCTCAGGCTCACTGCCAAGCCTGAGCCTCTGAACATGCCTGACCCTGCCCAGGGGTTCCACCTGTAGCCTCAGTCTCCAGTCGGATCCAGGCCTGCAGGGTCCCTTTCATAGGAGAGTCCACGTGGGGCAGTGCTGTGTTCATCTGCCTGGTCCTAGACGGTGTCCCTGGCTTCTTGATTGAAAGGAAGGGGTATGTCAGCGCTGTTTTTAATCCGCTACAAACAGTCTTTTATCATTTGAGCAGTGATTTGTCAGAGCCGGGAGCACTTTCAGTGAAACTGTATTATTGTTTCTGTGCTTACATTGGACTCCAGTCCCAGTTTTGTGATTTGTAGGTGTCCCTTAGGTTAGCTGATAAACCTTCTCTCTTGTTTAAAGAGAAACAAGAAAGAAAACTGAATACCTTTGCTTCATGTATTCCTTTGTAAATATTATTCCCTCCTTTTTTTGATAATAACCCATCCTAGTTTTTATGATCTCTTTAAATATTATCTTTGCTCCTTATCACTTTGGTTTGGTGAGTTTTATTCTTCGAGCCCTGCGCTCCTGCCTGTGGGCAGTGGGGAGTCAAACTGCCACGGGCCCCAGTGCTCCTGTTCTGGTGTTGTTAACGCCATGGGGGCACCCCCTGCTGCCCCGAATTAGCTCCCTGGGGTCGGGGCAGGAGGCCATGAGCGGGGTGTCACTGCCACCGTTTCTCTGATGTGTTTATTGAAGGGGCAGGATGAGTTTGGGTCATTGTGTTATTTTTCTTCATACTGCAGGTAGATGTTGAGGCAGATTCATTGAATTCCAATGACGTTTTTGTCCTGAAACTGCCACACAATGATGGCTACACCTGGATAGGAAAAGGGGCGAGCCAGGAGGAGGAGAGGGGAGCGGAGCACGTGGCCAGTGTGCTCAAGTGCAAAACCACAAGGATTCAGGAAGGAAAGGAACCAGGTGTGTACTGTGGGGCCTGGGCCACTAACCAGAACTTACCTTTGGTGTGATTGCTCATCAGGTAATTTACTTTGTCCATAAATAGTCACTCTGTAAAGGTTATGGGGGGCAGGCATAAGAACCCATTAGCTGCCAAAGTGAGTGATGGTACCTGCTGTATTTAAATAATTTCTTAACATTAAAGTCAAGGTAAGATATTATTTGTTCATAGTATCTGAAAATGCATCGGGTAATGCAGCATGTCTTCCACAGAGGAGTTTTGGAATTCCCTTGGAGGGAAAACCCACTACCAGACCTCCCCACTGCTAGAGACCCAGGCTGAAGACCACCCGCCTCGGCTGTACGCCTGCTCTAACAAAAGCGGAAGATTCGTGGTAAGGGCCTGGCAAGACTTTCCGGTGTCGGCCGGACCCGTTTCAGCCCTGTTATGCTCTGACTCTCGGTTTCCACTCCCCTGCAAACCATAGGTGGTGCTCTTCCCTCGCCACAGCGTAGTTTTAAGAATCAATGGTGTTAGGGATGTGAAAGCACAGGACTGCCGTGACATACTATGTAAATCAAGCCGCTCTTAAAAAGACCAGCTACTTTGCATTGGTGTCAGCATGCGTGTGATTAGATTTGCTAATGGAATAACTTGACACTTCCTGTGGCAGCAAGAGTGGTTTCTGATCAAATGACATAAATGTTACCCTTCAAATTCCAAGGGGAATAAAAAGTTTTGCCATGCCAACTGAATAAGATATATTACAGAAATGCTATAATCATTGGGCAAAATCACAGAAAGTTATATATGCACCTGCAAATTAAATGAAATCAGGAGGAATGTTTTATTTCAGAATCATTCTCAGGCTTTGAATTCCAGGTACTTGGAAGTAAAAGTATCTGTGTCCAAGAGTGATTTTCCACGGGGCTCTGGAATATTCTGGACTGCAGCCCATTATCTCAGGTTAACCGGAAAATTTCTTTCTCTGTTGCCAGGCTAGGCACTCGTATTAACTTTTTGTTTAAAGAACAAATTCTTTTACTATGTAAAACTTGATCTAAAGATTTCGTCACCACTTCCTGGTGAATACATGCTTTATTTCTCAACACACACACACACACACACTCGAAAATTTCTTAAGTATTTTCCCAGGTACATGCTTGCTAGAAATAAAACACTTTGAAGAAGAAACTGCTTAAGTACATACCACACTTGATGTTTATAAGTGATTTGACCTAAAAATTAAAGATTTAAATAGTGGATTGGGGTAAATATTTCATTGTTGGCCGCCACAATTGCTCACCTACTTTTCAAGAAACCACTGTATTTTATAAACTTGTCATCAGAACAATTTGTTATTTTACTCTTTTGATTGTTATTTGATGTTGTGTACAAACAACTTCTTTTTCACCATATGCTCTTATAACTTCTTATTAGTATTATTTGCTAATATTGCTGTAAAAAGTGCAGCTTTTAGAGCCAATCTGCCTGTGTGATATTACTTACTTGGTGATATATTATTTACTGGCTGTGTGACTGTAAGCTGGTTACTTGCTATCTCTGTGCTGCAGTTTTCTCATCTGTTAAATGGAGCTAATAGCAGAATCTTCTTCATAGGGTGGTTTTGAATGTTAAATTAATTGTTGTATATAAGGGATTAGAACAGTGCATGGCACAAAGTAAGTAATATCTAAGGTTTTTGCTTTTTAACATGTTTATATGATTAGTAAATATTCTGTAAAAAGATAATGTAAACAAATTTGTTGCCCTCTGCAAATGGTTAGCTTTTCGTGTGTTTGTTTGTTGTGAATGATCTCAGTACCCCACCCATACAGCAGATGTATTTATTGTCATACTCAGCGGCAGATTGCTGAGGACCTGGTTTGTGGAGGCTGGGCACAGCTGGGAGGTTCTCCTGTGGCTGCAGGTTGGGGTCGTGGCTGCAGGTTGGGGTCGTGCCTGCTTTTCCCATGGTGGACCCCAAGGGCACAAGAGGGTCCCTGCTGAGTCACATTGGCTTATAGGACATGGCCAAGGCCACAATCAGCTCTACCAACTCAACTGCACTGCAAAGTCACATAGCAAAGGGAAGGAATGAAGAACTGGGAACTGTAATCCAATCTACCACACTTTCCTAAGGATCAGAAAGGCTTTATCCAGAATTCTTTAAAAATATTGAACTTTAATACACACTAACTAGTACTGGATGCATTAAACTGACCTTCTCTGCCTTACCTTTTAATGTTAACTATAGAGAACACAATTCAACCCACTTAAAATAAAATAAAATAATAAAACTTTGTATATGGAGTATCGTTATAATTTTATCTTATTAAAAATTGTTGATTTATAAAATGACCATATGTACTGATTTTAAGAAAATAACCTTGACCCACAAAATGAAAGACAATTTAATACCCAGACCATAAACTCAAATGTGCTGACACAAGAAATGTCCAAGCCTGTAAAGAATTTTTATGAGTTTATTTGAGCCAAAACTGACAACATATGCCAGAAGCAGGTCTCAAATGCTCCCGAGAATAAGTTTTGCAGCTTCTCTCATGCATTTGAAATTAAGGAGGGAGCATAAGGAAGGTCACAGGCAGGCAGGAGGAAGAAGGTGGGGATTGCATTACAGGAGAGGTAGCAAGATTCTGTGCCCTCTTCCTCAGTACCTCCTTCCAGGAGTATTACTTCTGGCATTTCAAAGGTGTCTTAACTGGGATGCACAAGAACAATAGACAGGGTAGGCTGAAAACCTCTCACTGAAGCACTTGTAAGCCTGGGACATGACTGCCCACCATGACCTGCCCAGTTAGGAGTATAGGAGCAGATCACCCTGTGTGGTTACTGTCCACAGAGTAGATCCCTCCCCACTTTTTCCCCCACAAATGCCTTTAGGGACTTTAGAAAGTCATCATAAATCTGTGAAGCAACTTGTCTATATATTAGAAAAATTACTATTTACCATGGGTCATAAAGTTTTTTTATACCTTTCAGATTGAAGAGGTTCCAGGAGAGTTCACCCAGGATGATTTAGCAGAAGATGATGTCATGTTACTAGATGTCTGGGAACAGGTAACCTTGTGTTTTCTTCATAACAAGAGCGTGCACTTGCAGCTTGGAGCTGACAAAATCTGCTTTGAGAAGTGGCAAGTCTAATAACAAATGGACCTATGGATTTAGACCGTATTTAAAAAAGACATTTTGGCAAAACATAAGACTGATACATGTAACAAGTTAATGTTTTAATGTAAAGATAATTTCACAGTTACCATCTTTGGCTATATAAATTTAGGCAAAAAAAAACCTTCTACTTTTCATTTATTTGTAAAATTCACTCCATCTTCTGACTTGTTTATACATTTATGTATTCATTTAACTAATAAATGCATTAGTGAATAAAATGGTATATCGGGGTATAATGCCATGGGGGAGACAAATATGCAGAATTTCTCCTGAAATTTGACAAGAAGTCATAGGACACTCTTCCCCTAGGAAAGAAACAGACAGAATAGTTTTGAATCTGCAAAGTAAAGTATGTTGCTATTATGTTTATTTTGGAGAAAATTAATAGTGATTTAACATGGCACATCTGACCATTGTTTTTTTAACCTCTATTTACTATTGTAAATTAACAGTCATAAAAAGGGAAGAAAAATATGTTAGAAACTAAATGACATAGAACAATTACAAAATATTTGCATATCTGAATTTGGCCTAATCTTAGAGTCAACCAAAGCTATTGTTATTTGTAGGTCTGCTGTCACTTGCTAAGTCATTCGGTTCTGTGACCCCTTAGTTCTTGTTAACTAGACTCACTGAGGTGGTGATCACTTCACAGAAGATACAATAGCGAACCCCTGTCTTACACACCTGAAACTCATATAATGTTATGTGCCAATTACACCTCATACATTTTATGTACTTTATCTTGCTGTCATGGTTTGTTCTACACCCTGCAAACCAATATTTCAGCCCTTTCAGTGTGAATTAGAACACAATCAAAAGCAATTTGACCAAAATGGCTCTGCCAACAAGTGACTTTAAAGTGATTTACATACAAAGTCATTCAGGAGAATTTTGCAGCATTGAAGTACCCAACCTACATATTTCCAAAGAAGAAGGATATATACAGAATATATAATGATAGCAGTTTACATAAAACATCAATATTTAAATACTAAAGGTTACAGCACTCTTGCCAAATTGTTGGAGGATGTGGTACGATGGAAGAACACTAAGCTTCAGTCAGAGGTTCATCACTCTTGATTCGTGGGGTGCCTGCAGACGAACTGAGAGCATACTCCCCTCCCCGTAAAATATAGAGATAATGATGGTCTTACACACCCCAGAGGAGGGTGCAAAAAAAAAAAAACACAGTCAATAAGTTGTTTTTGAGAAAGTTCCCCTTATGAACTAGACAATGTAATATAAACACAGACTATCCTAATGTGAAGCCTGAGGTGAAACTTGTCTGTATGTAAGTTTTGGTGTCTCCTAGTAAGCGTAGGCTTCGGGAAAGTGGTTGAACTTCTCCACGTGGCTGTGTCCCTATTTCTAACTCCTGGGTTGTTGTGAAGTTTAAATGGTCAATCTGTAGGAAGAACTTTACACACAGCCCAGCTCTGAGTCCATACTCCCCAAACAGTAGGTATCATTGTTTCATTTTTCAGATTTTTATTTGGATTGGCAAAGATGCCAATGAAGTTGAGAAGACAGAATCTCTGAAGTCTGGTAAGCTAGTTATCAATTATCCTGAAAAATTTTAATCCACTTACATTTTTTGTTACAGAAATAGTAAAACCTCCATAACTATTATAATCTAGATTATTTTTTAATTCCTTTTGAATAATGCTGGGTTTTGGCACATTTCTTTTGTTATTGAAAACATAAGAATAATTATGCTGTAAATATAATTCCATAAAGTTTGGATTTTTTTTTCAGGCAATAATGAAACTCTCATGGTACCTTCTACAGTCAATGAGAGAAATCTATAAGTAATCGTTCCTATGAAACAGTATTTGACTACTTTGGGGCAAGGAGGATTTAATTCATTACCTTTGTTGGAAATTTTCATTCTATGGTCACTTAAAACTAATTAAATTTGTGTCTTTGTTCTTCTTTTTAGCCAAAATGTACCTTGAGACAGACCCATCTGGAAGAGATAGGAGGACGCCCATCATCATCGTAAAACAGGGCTATGAGCCGCCCACGTTCACAGGCTGGTTTCTGGGCTGGGATTCCAGCAAGTACTGAACTGACTTTTGGAGGAAAAAACAAACACGCACTGTTTGGAGGCTAAAAATTGGGGTTTTGTTTGTGGGGTTTTAGGAAATTAACCTCAGCTATCTGGGTATTTTTTAAATGCCTGGTTTGGGTTTGAAATTATTTTTTAAACTGGATTTTCTTACATTGATATTTTAAAATAACCTAAACTACATTTTTGTTATGGACTGTTATCAGGTCTGCTTGCAACTGATCTATGTCTTTTTATATTAGCTTTTATAGGTGAAAAGCTATGCCAAACTAGGGGGGTTTGCCAGGGAATTTTATTATTCAGGAGCACTAGCCAAACTCGTTTCTTAACATGCCAGAGAAGACAGCCATAGTGTTTCAGAGGTTCTCCTCTTCTCTATGTGTTGTGTTCAAAAGAATAATATATTTGCACTAAAGTTTTGTTAAGGTAGCTTTAAAAGCTTGTTCTCCTTCTTTAGCCAATGTGACTTTGATACCATTGGTTCTTTGGTGTCATTTTCTAAGAGAAACTTCACCTTTTTGCCTCTTTAAAAGCCATTAATAGCACAGCTCTCTCAAGACAAAATGATTTGTATTCTTGTCCACTTAGAGATACTAATATTTAACAGTACGTGTTTAACATTACAAAAAATATGTACAAAAAATTCACTAATGCTTTCATCATTAAAATATATCTTTTTGGAAAGGTTTTTTGTTGTGACATTTTGTTCAAATGTGATATGTGAGTTAATCAGATGATTAATTTTAAGATTAAATCCTTTTATGCATAAATGAACTTAAATGTCAAAATTAGACAACCTGCTCTGTCTGATATGGCTCAGTGGATTGAATGCCAGGCTGTAAATCAAAGGGTCCCAGTTCGATTCCCAATCTAGGGCACGTGCCTGGGTTGTGGGCCAGGTCCCCAGTAGGAGGCGCACGAGGGGCAATCACACATTGATGTTTCTCTCCCCCTCTTTCTTCTCCCCTTCACCTCTCTAAAAATAAGTAAATAAAATCTTTAAAAAATTTTTGATGACCTTTCCATGGCTACATACTTATCAAAACTATGTATTATATCATATACTACATATGAAATCTGAGTCCTGTTAAAAGATGAACTGAGGTACATTAAAAGTTCTAAAAGTTTATTTGACCAAAAATCAGTTGCAATTAGGCAATGCCAAACCAGTGGGAGTTCAAAGCGAGGCATTTATTGATAAAATGGGAAACCAAGCAAAGAAACTACTGATTGGCTATACCCTGTAGCCTAGTTGGTTGTTCATCATTGGTTGTCCATAGCTTTCGATTTTTGTAACCTACAAAAATCCAAGCATTTGCAAGCTTGGGTTTTGGTTTGCTAACGCAGGCCTTCACAGCATCACAACATCTCAGTCTAACGGCCTCCTTATTTAAGTAATTTAGCAGCCCAGAGAACAGGAGTTGGGGCAGAAGATGGAGCTCCAGTAAAGTAGAAACCAGCTTTGGCGGTAGGTCAGGAGGGAGCTGAGTGAGGCAGGGAAGCTACCCTTCCATGGGATGGGGAGCCTGAGCTGGGGGTGATCCAGGGAATTCTCACCTCCCTCCAGGAAAATGCAGGGTCCGTGTGTTTCAGACTAGGTCCTGGCATGGGGAAGTGGGCCCAGTTCCACTGTGGCCTAAATACGAATGGTCTCGTGGGGGCCTGGGGCTTGGGTGGCTGGTAAGGGCAGCAGTGAGAAGCTACACTTCCATGGACGACTCATTCATTCAGTAAATATTTATTAGGCATCTACTCAGTGATAGGTGCTATTTTAGGAACTTTGGATTTGATGGGAATGAAACAGACAAAATCCCAATTGTCATAAACTTTATGTTCTGGGAAGGAGACTACCAAAAAAATCAATGATTGCACATATTATAAAACATTGAAAGTTCTATGGAGGAAAGAAGTACAGGGAATGGGAACAGAAACTGCTGGGTGAAGAAGGAGGCAAAGTGCAACATCAACAGGGTGGTTAGGGCAGGCCTTGTTAGGCAGGTAATCAGATCATGGTCATGGGGGGGGAGTGCCCCTTGTGATCCCACCCAGGCAGAAGGGATACCAAGCCCAAGGGCTTGGAAGTGGGAGTGTGCCTGATATACCGGGGCTGACTTCCGAAATAGCAGGGAGATTCTTCAGGGCTCACTCCTACTGTCCTCACCATGGTAGATCAAAGCAGAACCGCTGTTTCAAGCCTGGGCTGTGAAACGATCGCTTCCCCAGATCCCAAATATAAGCACTCAGCGATGTGGACACCGAAGGGGACAGCCACAGCATTAGCACAATCAGTGTGGGACGGACGTAGCTCCGGGCAGCATTGCTCTGCCGAAGCAGTGGGTGGCCACCCAAATGACCAGCAAGTGTGGCTGCGGCAGCAAGAAGACTTAGGAACCCTACGGAAGGGCAGCGGGTGGAGAGAAGGGTGAAAGGAGATTTGTAAAAGTGTCCCAGAAAGGGGAAGTTAGGGAGTTGCTGTTTTAACTTCACACCCAAAGCTGACGTGTCCTGAAGAAACACCCAGAACACATCTAAACCAGTACAGTGGGGAGGGGAACCAGTCTACTTCTTTTTTTAAATGTATTTTATTTTTTATGCGATTTTGGTTGTCCCCACTTTTCCCTCTTTGCCCACCTCTACCTAGTCTCACCCCACTCCCACGCAGGCCATCCCCGCACAGTTGTCTGTGTCCTTGGCTAATCCCCTGACCTTCTTTCAACCAGTCCCCACCCCCACCCTTCTGACAGCTGTCGATCTCTTCTATGTATCCATGCCTCTGATTCTATTTTCTTTGTTGGTTTATTTTGTTTATTACATTCCACATATAAGTGAGATCATATGGTATTTGTCTTTCACCGCATGGCTTATTTCACTTAGCACAATTAGTGTCCAGGTCCATCCATGCTCTCCCAAAAGGTAAGAGTTCCTTCTTCTTCACTGTTATGCAGTGTTCCATCGTGTAAATGTACCACAGCTTTATTACCCACCCATGTACTGATGGGCACTTGGTGCATTATAGACGGGCCATTGTCCTATAGCACGTGTGGTCTTAAAACTCAAGTTATATGTAAACCTGCATAGAAATCAGTCTTGGACTTCTGGAATGTGGTTGCATATAGCCAATTAACAAATATAAAAGTTTCATAATAAAATTTCTATTTTGGGAGATGTAGCTAATGCTTATTCATTTTTAACATGAAACATTAGACCTCTCGCCATGACCAGTGTGGCTCAGTTGGTTGGGTGTTGTCCCACAAATCGGAGGATCGCCTGTTCGATCTCCAGTCAGAGCACTCGCTCGGGTGTTCGGTTCGGGCCCCAGTCCAGGTGCGTGGCAGAGGCGTCTGATCGATGTTTCTCTCTCCTGGGTGTTTCTCACCCTCTCTTACTCCCACCCTTCCCCTCTCTTTAAAAATAACTAAACAAGATATCTAAGTAAAATTAGATTTCTCTCTTTTCTTTGACTTTCCTCAAAGATTTTTGGGATTAAAAAACAAAAATATCAATATATTGAGTTCTCAGCTATGAATATTTACAGACCTTTCCTTGCTTCAAATAAGATCAAACACTCATTTTTGTATGAATTTTGTGGCTGTAAAACAACAAAATTTAGTGAATCCAGGAAAACCAAGTGCAAATCAGAAATATTCTAGTCAGAAGTAGCACATCTCAGGAATTTCAAATAAGCAATCAGATTATGATATTAAGTTTGAGAAAAAAAAAACCCTAAGTAAAGTGAACTAATTTATTGTCTTAGCTATTGTTTGTTTGCTTTGTTTTGCAAGACCACTAGAGAATTGACTTCAAAATAACATATATTAGGCAGGGTATTCAGAGGGCTAAAATAAATGTAAATATTTATTTTTAAGGCACTTAAAATATTCACTGAGAGAAAATATTCTGGGCCATAAAACCGACTTCAGTAAATTTAAAGTATTGAAATTATATGAACTATGTTTTCCAACCACAATGGATTAAACAAGAAATCAATAATAGAGGTATCTGACCAATTCCCAAATATTTGGATGAAAGAAGAGACCACAAGGGAAATTAGAAAGTATTTTTATCTCAATGAAACTTTAAAATAGCCCACCAAAATGTGTGGGAAACAGCGAACTCAGTGCTTAAGGAGAGATTTATAACATTAAATCCTAACACAACTAAATAGAAAGACCTCCAGTCAGTGATCTGAGTTTTTACCTTAAACTGTAAGAAGAGCAAAATAAATCCAAAGAAAATACAAACAGGCAAGGCATGACTAATACAGACTAATTTAAAAAGGGAGGGGGGGGTAACATTGCTAATGTCAGGAATAAAATAAGGGTATCATCCCAGAACCTATGGGCACTAAAAATAAAATAAAAAACAATTTTATGCTTATACATTTGGCATTGATGAAATAGGAAACATTGTTGGGAGACAAACTACTAAAGATAATTCAGGAAGAAACAGGTAACCGAAGTAGCAATGTACATACATATTCAAGAAATCGAATTCACAGATAAACACCTGAAAAGTCTAGGCCTAGCTGAGCTTTATTGGTGACTTCTATCAAACATTTAAGCAATAAAACCAAATTCTATATAAACTCTTCCAGATAATGGAAGAGAAAACTTCTCAATTCATGTATGAGGCCAGTATTGCTCCGACCAAAATGAAACAAAAAGATTTTAAGAACAGAAAACTATTCTACATACCAGTATTCCTCAAAACACCAATGTAAAAATCTTAAAATTTTATCAAACTGAATCCAACAGTACATAAAAAAGGGGTTTGACCCCAGAAATTCATTTTAACGTTTAAAAATTGGTCAAGAAATCCCCATATTAACAGCCTAAAATGGGAAAAAATATGAACATCAATAACGTCCATAATAAAACTCACAGAAAACTGGGACTAGAATGGAAATTCCTTGATTTTCAGAGATACCTACAATAAAAACAGCTGACATTGTATTAAAAAGAAGACCAAATTTTTGCTACTAAAATCTGGAGCAGGGTAAGATGTTTGTTCTCATCTCTTCCATATTTTACTGGAGATCTTAGCAAGTCTATTGAGGCAAGGTTTCTCAACCTCGGCACTGTTGACATTTTGACAAGTCCTCTGCCCTGTGAATTACGGGATGCTTGGGAGCATTGCTGGCCTCGGCTTACAAGATACCAGCAGCACCCTTCTCTCCATACCCACCACATCCAGCTGTAACAATCGAAAATGTCTCCAGACATTTCCAAATGTGCCTGAGGGGAGAGGGAAGCAAACGTGCCCCCTGTGGAGAACCACTTCTGTAAGGTAAGAGAAAGAACTAAAAGGCCTGAAAATTGGCAAGGAAGAAGTGAGTACTATTGGTGGAAGTGATCTGGTCATTAATAGTCTTTGAATGCTCCCAGGTGATTATAATATGCAGCAAGGCTAGAGGCCTACTAGAGCCTGTGGCAAATCAAATACAGCTCTCTACAGCTCGTGATGCCACTCCCTTCGCCAGCCGGGGAGCATTCTTATCCAGGCACCTCTTGTTTTATTGTGCTTCACTTTAATGCACCTCGCAGGTATTTCTTTTCTTTTTTTTTTTTCTTTTGCAAACTAAAAGCAAGTACCTTCACCAGCAAAATGATTACGACCCATTGTATCACAATACTTGCTTTACTGAGGTGATTTGGAACCAAACCTGCAATGTCTCTGAGGTATATCTGTACTAGAGCTGACCCTTGAATAATGTGAGGATTAGGGGTGCCAAACACACCACCACACTCACCTTCCCCCACAATAATTTTTTTTTAATTTTATTTATTTACCTTTAGAGGGGAAGAGGAGAGAGGGAGGGAAATATCAATGTATGGTTGCCTCTCATGGGTCCCCTGCTGGGAATTGGCCTGCAACCCAGGCATGTGCCCTGACTGGGAATCGAACCTCGATCCTTTGATTCACAGACCCACGCTCAATCCACTGAGCTACACCAGCGAGGCCTGCCTCCCCCCACCCCAAGAATTTTTGTTACAAGGTTGGGAATCTGCAGTTGGGAATGCAAAAACGTTGTTTTTGGCATGTAGTTGGTTGAATCAGCTCATGTGAAACCCATGGATACTGAGGCCTGAATGTATTGGAATATTTATGGGGGAAAAAATCCATGTATAATGGACCCACACACTTCAAACCGGTGTTGTTCAAGAGCCAACTATATTTTCATAGACAGGTAGAGCAAAAACTCTCGTCAGACACAGCAGTTGATACTGGTGAAACATCCCTCTCACTTAAAAGCCATGTGTGTGTCTTATCCTAGCCTCAAATAAAATTTGAGGCAGTGAATAGTCTGTGAAAAAAAATGTCCACACGTCAACAGCATAAGATTTATTTTCTGTTTACTCTAGAAATAGATTTTTATTTTAAAGTATTAATGATGGAAGTTGCCTATTTGTATATCTCTTCAAGTTCTTTAAAACAGTGCTTTGCCCGATTAAAACAGAAATTGAGAAATTAAAAAAAGAAAAACCTTCAGAAATGTGCACATCCAAACAGCATAATAGAAGGAACGCTTTGTCCGTGTTAATGAAGAAAGACTTTACTAATTCCTGAAAACACTGAGAAATAGTCATATTTACTTTTACTTTAGGTTGAAAAAGTGTAGTGTTTCTAGGCAGGTTGTAGCAGCCTTCTTAGTCTAGAAGTATTTTATACTGTTTTCACATTTTGAGGTTTGACAGAGTGCAGTCATGTTCACTTTATCATATACTTGCTGCATGCTGGGCAATGCTGACATCAGGTATATCCAGACATCTGTGTTTGTGCGTATACCCTGGTGTGTGTGCTAGTGCCGGTGAAACAGGAGAGGGCCGATAGTTAAGGGTACCCTGCCCTCACAGAGCTGTAGTCTAATGGGTGGAGACAGAAAAGAAGAAAATACTCAAATACAGATGCTGCCACAGAGCAGTAAGTGTTGTGAAGAAAGATAAGGCCAGAGAGGAATAGGAATGGTAAAATGAAGGATTCTATTTTAGATAGGGAAGTCCCCTCCAAGGCGACATTTGGACACAGACCTGAAAATAATGAGGGAATGAGTCTGTGATGGTTAATTTTCTGTGTAACCTCGACTAGAGCATAGGATGCCCAGATACCTGGGTAAACAGTGGATCTGGGCCTGTCTGTGGAGGTGTTTCTGAAAGAGGTTAATATTTGAATGGGTGGGCTTTATCCCATTTGTGAAGGATAAATCTGTTCTACCTGCATAGAACAGGTGGGGAAAGGCTGGACTTGCTCTCTCTGCCTAACTGCTCCAGCTGAGAAGTCGGTCTCCTCCTCTTGGGCGGTGGCTCACCGTCAGCTCTCCTGCTTCTCTGGCCTCGGGACTCAGACTGGAGCGCACACCACCAGCCGTCCTGAGCCCCCAGCTTGCAGGCAGCACACTGCGGGGACCTCGCGGCCTCCATAACCATGTGAGCCAGTTTCTTATAAGAAATCTCATTTCCTATATACACACAGCCTATTAGCTTTCTTTCTCTGGAGAACCATGACTGATGACCAATACAGAGCTCTTGGCATGTCTCGGGGTGGGAGCAGCAGAGCTTTTCACAAAAATCGATAAGAAGCTGCTTGGCTTGTTCAAGGAATCGTGAGGAAGCAGGGTGGCTAGAGTGATGGAGAGAGATGGAGAAAGCTGAGAAATGAGGTCAGAAAGGTTGTAGAAGCCTAGATCAGTGGAAGTTTCATTCCTCCTGGGTGAAACGTGGTGGAGTGACATGATTTGTCTCCCATTCTGAAAGGCTCACTCTCGCTGCCGAGTTAAGGAGAGACGGCAGGATCGCGAGCTGGAAGGAGCGGCCTTGCGATTACAGGAGACTCTGGTTATATCCAGGCAGAGCTGAGGGTGGTGGTGAAGAGGGACTGGATTCCGATATGTTCTGTGTATGAAGCCAATAGTGGGGTAGTGAATTTGACAGAGGGTGTGAGAAAATGAGAGAAATCGAGTGTCACAGGGGTTGCGTTAGTGAGCTTGGGAACATTGTGTGGGGAGAGGGTTTGACGGGGGAGATAGGAGCTGATCATTTTTGCTTATCCTCCTGGACAGTCGAATGAAGTTGTTGAGTAGGCTGTTCAAGTTCAATAGAGAATTGATGGGCAGGAACATATATTTGCTATGAGTTAGTGTATAGGCACATTTAAAGACATAAGGATGGACGTGATGACCTGGGGTGTGAGAGTGGATAATGAAGACGTCTGAGAGGACTACTGGGTCCTGGAATGTCTTGTTATGTGTAGGTGTGGGAGGCAAGGAGGGGCCAGAGAAGGGGATGAGAGCAAAATCCCAGTGAGGCAGGAGAAAGCCAGAGGGAGCCCATGAGAGAACGCTTTACTGAGGTTGTCGACCCTCTTCCATCACAAACCTGTGAAGTATAAGGAAACAACCACACGCGCCTTCCCAATCACATCCTAATGTAACTAAATATTCTTGTCAATGTTCTAGTGGGTGCTCATGGGGTATTGATCACCACACTGTGGATTAACCGAAGTAGTGGTTTTTAACCCGGGCCAATTTTGTTCCTCAGGGACATTTGACAACAGTTTGTGGTGACATGTTTTGTTGTCTCAACTGGGGGATATTTGGCATTACTGGTATCTACTGGGTAGAACCCAGGGATGCCGCTAACTATCCCACAGTGCACAGGACAGCACCTAAAAACCAAGGATTATCTTGTCCCAAGTGTCACTAGGTCCAAGGCTGAGATCCCTAACCTATAGTAACTATATTTCAAAAAGGAAATAAAGCAATGTATTACTACAGAGAAATTTTTTAAAAAACAAACTAATATAATACCACATGATAAGGCAGCTGCTTCATTTTTTATGTAATAGTTCACAAAATAACCCAATAAGATCTCTGAATTAATAAACTAAATTTGCCATATTTTTATTAGAAACTCTATACATAAAACCTAGTTATTTAACAGATATAAAATATATAGGTACAGGTATGTGTATAAGGTAACATTTTTTTACAATTTCTAAACACTATAATTTTGATATTCTACATTTAAAGTTGATATTGTTGAATCTTAGTATATTTATCTCCTATTACTACTATAACAAATTCTTCCAAATTTAATGGCTTAAAACCAAATAAATACAGTGTCTGTTAATTCTGGAGCTCAGAAGTCTCAAATGGGTCAATGGGGTTGCTTGCTTTCCTTCTGGAGGCTTGAGGGGCAGAAGCCCTTTCCTGCCTTTTCCAGCTCCTAATGGCCTTCCAAATTCCTTGGCTTGTGGCCACTTCTTCCATCTTTAAAGCTAGCTGTGAGGCATCTTCAGAAATCTCTTTCCCTGTCTAAACTGCTGTGTGACCCTCAGGAATATCTCCTTCCCTGACTCTGACTTTCCCCTCCTGCCTCATTCCCTTAGAAGGATGCTTGTCATTACATTGGGCCCACCTGGATAACCCTCGATAATCTCCCCATCTCCAAAGCCTTAATGTAATCACATCTACAATGTCCCTTTGCTGTGGAGGGTAATCTATTCACAGGATCCAGACAGGTTGTGTGTGATCAGAGGGGCTATTATTCTATCTACCGCCCTGGTCGAAACCAGTACTTCAGTCCGTTGCATATTGAGTAGAACTGATAACCTGAGGAGAAAATATACTTTCCCGTTCTCTTTTATCAATTCCACCTTCAGCCTAAACTCTTATTTTGAAAATAAAAAAATAAATATAATTGTAGCCGGGGGGCGGAAATCTAGTCAGCCCTTCCTCTCCTTTCTAATCTTTGCAAAATTGCTGATCTTGTCCAACCTGACACTCTTATAAACAGAGGCGGAAAGAAATCCCTCATGCTGGGCTCACATAAGGCAGCTGCTGTCTGCACAACTACAATGACACTATTTGAAAAGCAAAAGTATAGGCAGACAGTGAAGAAGACAAGGGACGGGAGAGGCTATCTCATTTGAACTTAACCAAAACTGAAATATTTTGAGCAACTAGTGATCTATTTTTTTTAATTCTCACCAGAGGATATGTTCATTGATTTTTAGAGAGATGGGATGTGTGGGGGGAGAGAGAGAGAGATTGCCCCCCTTACACCCCCTGATTAAGGATTGAGACTGCAACATAGCCATTCCTCCTGACCCAGGACCCAACTCTCAACCTTCTGGTGTCCAGGATGACACTCCAACCAAGCCACACAGACAAGAAGCTAAAAATCTAATTTAATAAAGCAATTCAGAGCTTTGGTTCTGGTTTTCGAGAGTGACATTTTTCTGTTGTCAGCCACAGGGTGCCTGTGAATTTTATGAATCTGAAGATCCAGCAGGGACATTGCTAGGTTGATAATATTCTCAGCGGGTTATCGGTGAGGTTAGGCAGCAGGCTTCTAATGGTGCCTAATATCCAACCCAGGTTTGAATGAAAAGAAGCATCACGTGAGAGATTTTTGACTTCTGAATATGAAAGTGCTTCTCAAAAGGTCATATTTTATAAGGTCAAGTATTATTGTACAGGAACTTTTATCGAGGGCACCAGAGATAACATCTTTTTTAGAATCCTTGAGTCTTCTGCTCATTTGAGTCTGCATTTTATTCTTTTGTCCTGATGTTTCTGGCCCCCAGAGGTCACCAGTGACTGAAAGCAGACAATTTGCATAATGACTGACTGTCCCTGTGGAATCCACATAACCCCTTCTTTATGTTTCCATGATGATATTCCTTAAGAGAAGAGGTCACTGTCAGACACAGTATATTTCTCAAGGAATTTCATAGATAATACACAGGAGCAAATTTTTCCACATTCCAGCACCCAAGCTGGCACTAGCTCAGAAGAATGTGTAGGCAGAAATAGTCACAGAATAATGAATACCCAATTTTAATAAAAAAGAGCTAATAAAGAGTATGAAAATTATGTTCTATTTTCTTATAATGATTACAGGTACCCTGTAGTTTGTGAAAATACTCTATGATTCTAAAATTTCCAGTTCTATGGGTTTTTTAAAAATGTACTTTGTACTTGTCGGCTTTTAGGATAATTATTAAGTGAGACCAAAAAAGAAAGGGTGTAATTTTCTTTAATTCTCTAGACATGTTTCCCCCCCTAGAAAGTAATCTATTCAACCTTGGCAGAATTGGAACCCCTTCCGGGCATCTCCACAATGAAACCTAAGAGCCAAATATAAGGAACAGATGACTGATGCTGTCAGACTTCCTTCACTTAGTCTGAAGCACTGTGGTTGGTTCAATAATAGTGCAAGATTAAAGAACACTGTGTGACGTCTTTAAATTTTTTTTTATTAATTTTAGAGAGAGAGGAAGGCGTCGGGGAGAGAGAGAGAGACATCGATTTGTTGTTCCACTTATTTATGCATTCTTTGGTTGATTCTTGAATGTGCCCTGACAGGGGATTGAACCCACAACCTTAGCCTAGCAGGACGATGCTCTAACCAACTGAGCTACCCAGCCAGGGCCTTGTGTGGTATCTTGATAGGTCCTTAGATTAAAAGAATCCTGGCTCCACCATTACTAACTGGGCCAGGTATATTAGGTAAATCAGTACATTACTTTTCAACTTTACTTTCCTCTATTGGTTAAGAATGTCTTTGCCTGCCTACTTACCTTACAGTCCAAGTGTTAAATGGCCTTCACTGGTTAGTGTGGGCCCTCGGGAGGAGATGGCTGAGCAGCTAACCCAGGTTACAGCAAATGAAAAGAGGAGGAGGAGGAGAGCGTGGCATGGCTCAGGATGGACAGATTACGAAGACAAAGACTGTCTGGACTAAACCAAAGTAAACAGATATGTCAGAAGCGGATATGCTGAAGAAGGAAGTTATAAGCCTAATTGAAATCTTGGGCAGGAGAAAAATAGGGATATTGGGAGAAGCCCAAGGATTGAGTAGAATAAATAAGACCATAATGATGGAGACAGTGGAGAAAACTGAGTGCTAGAAATTATTACTGGCTTGAAGTACTTTGTGCTCAGAGGGATTTGTTATGTATGCAGAAGTAAGAAGTAAAAAATGAAATGAGCAGCACCTATGCAGAAGGTAAGGAAAAGTCCTTCTTTTTAGAAGGAAAAAACAAAAGCCCCTTTTATAAGAATATTAACCATTTTATGTACTCACCTCTTACTTTAGCACATACAGTGTTCTACTATCAAACACATCAGTAAATTTTGATTTTATTGAACATTTCAGAAAGTACAATGTAGAAGTTTAAAAAGGTATTCCCTCTAGCTCTGAAAAAAACTGAAGGGCTAAGAACAATTTTAAAAAAGCAGAATGCATTGCAAATTCAAAAATATTTTAATTGATTAGTGACTTGGCGCTAATAAATGACCCGAATATTCTAAAGATATGAAACCTATCTTGGAAATATGTAATTTTTGTATGTAATTTGGGAGTTAAAATATTGTTTCTAAATATGCATGCTATTTTCCTCAAAGTAATGCCCAAAAAGAAAAAAGAAAAGAAAAAAACATGTAAGAGAAGAACAAATCATATTAACATAATATCTATTATCCATTCTTTCCTTTTTCCTTTTAGTACTGTAACAGAAACCCACCTGTGTGACTTAGTAGGTCACATTCTCTGTGTCCCTGGCAACAAGGTGTGGTCATCTGACTGAATTCTGGCAAAAGGTCTCTGAGTTATAAGGACAGGTGTCTAGTCTCTTCTTTTAAAAGGAAACTCTTAGTCCTTCACTTTTCCATTCCCTTTTCTACTGGCTAAGACAGGATGAGTCTCGATAGCCGCCTTGGGCCCAGAGAGGGCTCCCTCAGGTAGCAGCAGCTGGCAGAGCCTCTCTACCACGGCTGGGTCTGTTTATTTCACGACCGACAGATAAGAAGAAAGAACTTTCCATCTTATTTGACCCTCTGTATTTTGGAGTCTCTTTTTAGAGCAGTTCAGCCTGTACCCTAATAAATATAAAAACCAGTTATCAGAAGTGGAGTTTTACACAAAAATGCTCCAACACTTGTGGCCCTGCCTTAAGGTGAAGAGTACATAGATACTGTGGGCTGGGGAGCCAACAATCCTTTTTATGGTAAAATATTCAAATAAAACTGTTACCAGTGGTAACTAAGAAGGCAGAACAGACCCAGCCTGTTCCTTCTAGAAAGGGGTTAGGGAAATTCAGAATATGAACTGCCTTCTTAGGCAGCGTACTGGCTGTCCCTGGCAGCTTTTAGCAATGCCCTGTGAGAGACGGAGTCAGACAAGCATGGATCAGCTCATAGCAGAGATGAAAGGAGATATAACTCTGCTCTATTCTCAGCAGGAGGCTTTAAATCTAAATTGACTAAGGATTAGTAACTGGAAAAGCCAACTGTTTTCTGTAAACAAAATGACAGTAGATAAAGTTGTCACTTGGGACTTTTGGTCAAGAGCCTTCCCTTAAATACTCCCCATCAGGCATGTAAGCGAATCCACAATCAGAGTGAGGGTGTTGTTTTCTAATCCAAGGGAGAGAAGGCTGATAGCATTGTCGTTTATATCCAGATAAAGCCTTCGGCTGTGGTTTGTTTCCTGTACAACTACCTGGAACCAAAGAGACCACGAACCAACTAGGTTTTTGAGCAAATTGTATTCCTAAAAATCTCGGAGGTCTGGTCTACATAAGTGAGTGGTTGTTCTACCATAAAGCACCTCCTGAGATCCTAACCAGCAGTAGCAGAGAGTTGAGAAATGTGCACTGCTTTCAGCTCAAACTTAGAACTTGTCCACCATCCCATCTAAAGCAGGAATGAAGGGACGATCTCCAACGTGCACAGTAGATGTGTCTCAGGATCACGGACAGAGAGGAATTTCCCAAAGGACAAAGCCAGGAAACCAAACGCACAAAGGGTCTCCCAGAAAGCGGAGGCAGGATTTCACCAAGAAACTCACTCCAGTGCCAGTGAGAGGAGTCTTTGCAGTCTCTGCCCAGCAAGGTTTCAGCTGTTCTGGCTACAAGTGGTGCCGTGGGTTCCCATTCTTCTCTGTCCCAGGTACAAATTTTTATTACAGTTATCCTGGTTCTATTCCACTGCTGTATATTAGTGTATTTGTGTATTTGTGTGAGGGAACATCGGGGCTGAGGGAAGTCCCATGAAATCCTCTGCTAGTTTATTGGTCACAGAACCAGAAAGAGCCTCGTCAGGACTCATGGAAAGAACTTTGCATCACGCAGAGATTCTGGATTTGGGGCCAACCTGAATTAGACACTCCATTGTTCACCCCTGGAAAAGAAATGTGTCCTTCTTGAAAGAAACGAGAGATAACTGAGGTATCATACAATTAGTTTATGTAGAAGCTGCTAACTCTCCCCTAGTGACTTGATATCCCTAAATTCCTTCAAGTCCTAGGACCCGCCACCATCTCAGCAAATCTGTGGTTGTCCAAGTGGGAATGAAACTTCTCAGCATCACTTGGAGCTCATTATGACCACATGAGTCAGAACTGACATTTACCCGACAGGATATTTACCTAAAAAGGAATCTTCTTGATACAACAGCTTAACTTGCTCTAAGAAAGACAGCATTTCTCCAGCATTCCAAAGAATGATATAAGAAGTAATTTAACTATTTCTGAGAATAATAATGGAGTGTAAAATAATAAAAGACATTGTAAGTATGTTATGAAGCAAGTTTAAAATTGAACTTGTTCAAGGCTAGTGAGAAGAAATGGTTAAGGAGGACTTTCTCATGAAACTACTAAAGAGCGAGGTTAGTTGGCTAATGTGCCTTGTATTTGACCCTGTCTCAGTAGTTTGTTTACCTACAGGCATTTCTCCTCTCCAGTTGCTAGGCATATAGTAGGGCCTGGGATAATACTTACTGAATGGCAATCTGAAAGAGAGATAGGTGGCAAGATAATAAGAAAGAATGTTATGAGAGCCTAAAACGTTTATTTGGTTGTGTTGCAGAATGTTTTAACCTGCCCCCAAAAGGAGAGAGAATAAAACACAGCTGTAAAATTTCTGAATACATCATAGCAAAAACATATGCATGAAAAAAAATACCATACAGTTAACTACATGAAAATATGACATACATGTTCCAAAAACCAACAAAAAACTTAGAAATTAATGTGTAATACACATAATCAATGTTACAGTTACACAAATACTAATTTCTTTTATTGAAAAGGAACTCCTGCAAATCAATAGTCAACAGCCCAGTAAAAAAAACATCAAGGGACATGAAGAGACAGTTCACAGAAAAGAATGGAAATGACCAATAAATGTTGAAAAGATATTCCATGACACTCATGATTTGATTAATCCAAAATGAAACAGAAGAATAATTTTTTTTGGTCTATCTATTAAATTGGCAAATGATAAAATATCAAAAAATGTTACTGGTTGTCAGAGTATAGGAAAACTTGTTCACAAATATACTGTAAATGGGTGTGTAAATTGGTAAAAACTTTTTTAAATCTATAACAAAATATTATTTTTGTAAAGAAAAAATACACATGAAACATTATATGTTTATGAAATATGCACTAATCTAAAATCAAGGACATTAGATGGGGTACGGACAGAGGAGAGAGGGGTATTTTTGTTCTCAAGCAAGCTAAAGTGTTGACATCCCTTCACACTGATATTGTAGCATATTTTTCTAATATTTAATGAAGGGCAAAGGAAAGCGAAGGATCCAGATCTATTAGCAGAGAGCAGTCTCCCTTCCCCTCTCCGACCCAAACAGTGCATACTCTCCTCAGTGCACCAGAGTCCTTCCTTGGACAGCCATTCAGAGATCATCAACAAGACTGTCTATTCAAGCATGGTTTCTGGTTTCTCACCTCCTCAAATAATTTTTTACACCACTTATTCCTAACAGTCCTGCAAAAAGAGTTGCTTTCACATTGCATTTTTGTGATGTTTGACCTCCAGCAATGTCTAGGGACCCACTGCAGACTTACACATTGAGCAGCTGTCCACCTGGCTTATCATTCAGTCATGCATACCAGTCATTTTCCAAAACTAAACATTATAAACATATATTGTTCTACAGAGAAACCAGCCCTTCTAGCCAAATAAATAAGTTGAGATTTACTTTGAATTAATTTTTTTTTTAAACTATTAGCTACCTTAAGCCTGAAGTATTTTCACTGGGTTTAAATTTCAAAGCCTGTCTTAGGTAGAATGACCATTCATTCCAGTTGGCTGTTGTCCCTGGGTAAGAAACAACCCCAGAGAGAGAACAAAAAGTCTTATAAATGTACTTCCCAAAGAATGATATTAAAAAAAAGCCATTAAACCTATAAAACATGGCTCAACCTAAGTATTCATTAGGGAATGGCTAATAAATATTTTACTCTGAAATGCTAAGTAAAAAAACTGGTGAGGATGTGATGCAACTGAAACTTTCATCCACGGCTGGCAATAGTATGAGATGATACATAGGTTTGAAAAACTTTTACTTTCTATTAAAATGAACATTCACATACCTTATGACCCAGAAATCCCACTTTATGATACATACCCAACAGACGTGTACAAAAGTACACCAAAGTATATACTGAATCCTTAAGTGATAAATTTCTTTTGTGCATTGGCAAAGAATTGAAGATGCTGATTAGCAATTTCCTTGTATAATGCAATCATCGGAAGACAAGCCAAAGGTATTATTTTCCCTTGTGTATTGTGACTCATGGTTCTCTCTTTTCTTGTGATGTGAAAAGCAGCCTGTTACTCGACAACACCAGTCCCCTACTAAGACGTCATTTTCAGTATCTAATTGACTGGTATTTGCATGTATTTTATCAGGTCTCCATCTCTTCAGAATAAAGATTTCCAATACATATTTTTTTCCTAATTCAAGAATAGGAATTCAGTAGTCATTATGGTTTCTCTTTCCTGTGAAAATTGTGTCTTTTAATTTAGTTAACATGAAAAAGTCCATCTTACTTAGAGGGATTATTTTTAATATAATAAAACAACATATTTATTTAAAATGTTTGATCATAAAATACTTTTCCATGATTTTTGCACTGATGGCAAACAATAGTGAATTAAATCTTATGCCTGCAAAGTTACTAAGTCTAAGGCTCTAATAATTCATTAATTAAGATTAATGTTAATGTTCTACAAATCATTCTGGCTAATTCCAACTCCTAGGTAAACAAGTCAACAAGAATGGGCTGTTTTCCTAATTACCTGACCTTGGCATTAGCCTGTGGCAGATCTAGAGCTGGAATGTGTTTTGTCAGATGGTCCCTCCCAGGCGACTAGCTGGAATGGGGTGAGATGGGCCCTAACTCCTTAGAACGGTCAGAGGAAGAGATGAATGTGGACAAGTGTTCATGGAGCATGACCCACCAAAGATGCTCTGGAGGTTGAAATTCTGCCGATCCATTTCCTTTTCCAACGAACCGGAAACAGAGGTTGTGTGTGGAGTCCTCAGTATCACGATACCTTCTGGAAAACAGTCTCACGCCACATTTCAGGTTTCTGGTAGGCGTAATGGAGCTCAGGGCAGATTGAGTTCAGAGGATATTATCAAACAGGGAAGGTAGGCCACTGAAGTCAGGCTGATGGTCTCCATCGTCTCAGAGGGGCCTGGGTGTGGAAGGAGTGGTGGTGAGGCGAGGTGGTTCCGAGACTCACCTGCCAGATCTCTGTAGCTCGGTGC
>PVKM010013700.1:0-29926 GCA_004027735.1 Carollia perspicillata | reverse complement strand
GGTGAAAGGATGCTTTTATGAAGTAAACAATCTTACTGGAAACCTTCAATGCACTTCTGCAGTGACCTAACTATCAACAGTGTTCTCACCCCACATCCATTTTCACTGTGCCTTCAAAATACAAGATCACAGGGAGTGTAAGATATATTTTATCATAAAACTCAACAAGTCTAGTGCACATGCAGGTCTCTGTCATGGTAGTCACACACGAGCCAGCAGTGGACAACCTCTTTCAAGCTCTCTCTGACTTGTGGCTCAGGCCAGATGTCAGTGTCCTTGTTCCTTGTTTTCTTTCTCATTTTCACAAGTGCTACATGCCTGTCCCTAGAGAGCCTCTGACCAGAATTTCAGAAACAGGAAAAAATTCTCTCCTCCAGCTCTAAGCCTTTCTTGTTTTGGGGGGCTTCTGTTGTATTTGGCTGAGTTTCTTGGACTCCAGGCCAGAGGTGGATTGTGTGGCAGTGGAGGTGAACATTGACGGGAGCCATGGAGGACTGGGGTCTGCTCTGGATCGGCTCTGAATTTGCATGACAAATTGTAACACTTGAGAAGTTGGTGGTATTCAGCACTATAGGTTCCACGTGATCTAAAGTGCCATGCAGGGGAGACACTGTGGATGGCTGAGAATGAAGCTGACATGTATGAGTGAGGGGCTGTCCTACCTGACAATGAAGGAGCCATTGGAGTGGGTGCATTGAAGTGGGAGTGCCATTCTCCAAGACTTGGGTGAGCATCAGGGTAAGACACAGGGTGGGTAATACTGGAAGACTCAGATTAGTTCCCTTACTTTGGGACAAGGGAGAGCACCAGATGTACAGGCTGGTAGGGAGCAATTGACAGTTGGTATGAAACAGGGGACAAGGAAAAGAAGGAGACAGAAGTAAGTTGGTAGTTTCCAAAAGTAGGTGATGGTATAACAGTAAATAACCTCTCACTGTGTACTGAGAATTAGTAGGGTGACAAAAATGTCTTAGTACTATGTAGGTGTTGTGGCTGCATAACATTGTGACTGAATAAAATGCCACTTTAAAATGATTAATTTTAAAAGTTGTGTGATATAATTTTCACCTCATAAAGGTAATTTTGTTGAATTAAAGAAGCCAGATAACAAAGAGAGCATACTACATAATTCCATGTATGTAAAATTTCAGAAAATGCAAACTAATCTACTGAGAAAGCAAAATGAGTGGTTGCCTGAGGACTGTGGGTGTTGAGTGGGGTGCACAGGAAGGGAATATGAAGGCAAGTGAAAAAACTTTGACGAAATGGATACACATGGAATTTGTGTGTGTGCCAACACTTTATATTGTCCAGTTTACAGATGTGTGGTTTATTGGCTGTCACTCATACCTCAGGCAGGCTGTACTCAGTGCCTGATGACATGAATTCCTTGTGGTGTAGTTAAGAGGAGACAATATTTTTTCTATGTTACCTCTGTTTCCAAGTGGGCACACCCTGGACGTGTGTGCCCAGAAGAGGGCAATAGTGAAAACAGTCAGCATTTTCTCAGCACCACTGTGCACTGGGAACCTCAGGCATATCAGCTCATTTAATCACCCACATGGGTGAGTTCTACTCATTTATTTCGCTTCAATTTCCTACCTTCTGACCTTTGCACATGCTGTGTCCTCTGCCTTCACCCTGTATTCCTGCTTCTTCCTGAGGTCTAGGTTAGCCTTGGTTCATTCTGTTAGATGCTACTCTTCAGAAAAATTCTAACTTGTCCTTCAGTGAACATCAGAATTCCAGTTATTAGAGGTCATAGTGCTCTATATTTTACCGTTTCAACCATATCACAATTTTAACGTTTTTACTTGTTTATCAGAAAACAGCAACCAATGTCCCCCATCTGCCTTACACTCCTGTAATAGCTGGAAATACAGTTGTGAAATACAGCAGACAAAATTCCCAGTTCTCACAGACCTGACACACCAGTGAGGGAGTTGCACAATAATCAAAAACACCTTAAATAATAGTGAGTTATAGTATGTTGGAATAAAATAAGACATGCTTGAGATGGCTACTTTTCTACAATTTAAAAATACTGGATGCGCAAAGAGGATGTGAACTGACTGGTCAGAGGGCAAGAGGTGAGAGAAGATGAGGTCAGAAAGAAAGAAGCGTGAGCTAGAACTTTGGCTTTACTCTGAGTGAACGTGGAAGACTCTGGAAAGTTCAGAGCTGGGAAGGGATGTGAGTCATCTGTGTGTAGTGAAGGAAACCTACGTTCAGCCACCCAAAAGTTTTGATTTAATGATATGATCTTAAGCTATTTATTAAAAAACTAAATTCAGAAAGAACCTTGGCCCTCCTCACATATATATATAAACAAAAAAACTTCCTTCAGGAGACTAATTAGGATTGCCACTTTAACGTGATTTCGTTATGAATGGCAGGTAGGAGGGTTTCAGAAAGGCACCTGATGGTTAGACAACCCCCTGTGTCCCACTCTTTCTGAGTTGCCTAGAAATACTTCCATTGCCATGTAGAATCATATGGACGACCTGTAAATTGTTCTTTCTGACAACTAAAGTCTAAGGCCCCATTGTCCCCTCTTCCCCTCATCTGTCCAAAATGTTATACCCAAAATTATATACCCAATATTATACCCAAAATTACATACCTAAATGTTATACCCAAAATTACATACCCAATGGTGCCTCACAGTCATTAACATTTTCATGCTTATGTGGATTCCCTGTGCTCAAATATTACAAATTTGATTTTCTTCTGCTCATATGCCTCTGTTTATTTGAAGATTAGCTCAGCCAAGAATAAAATTTCACATGTTGGAGGATAGTATTATCATGTTTTAACCTCCATAATAATGTTCAAGATTCATGTGACTGCTGAGCTGTATGAAGGGAACCCAGTGAGAAAGCAAGTGCAGTCATCCAGGTGACAGGTGGAGGTGGCCAGACCAGGCTGAGAGGAAAGGGGTCAGTTTCTGGATGTGCTCTGAGCACCAAGTTGAAAGATTTCCTGAACAATATAATGTGGGGTATGAGAAAAAGGGAGGAGTATGAAAATCCAAAGAGATTCAGAAAGATTCTGGAAGAGAACATCGAGGTCAAAATTTGTCTGGGATTAAACATCTTAAAGCATCCTGAAGTGCTCTTTTTCTACCAGCTGTCAAGTAAATAGTTGGACATCAGCAATCAAGTCCAATATGTCTCTTTCATCCTCTACCATGTCCCCAGTGTGTCAGACAGTGCCTCGTAGGTTTATAGGACATGTCCATTACACATTTACAGAATCAACAAATGAACAAGAATGAACAATCAAAATGTCTCCTGGATGCCCATTAACAACATTTCTTACTGACTAAGACAATACTGCAATACCACAAAGCACATGACTGCAGGGGCCCTTATGAAGCCATTGTTGTTGTAGTCACATCAGGCCCTCTCTGGAGCATTCCTGCTGTCCTGATTTTGAAACTAAGGAAAGTTAATCATGGAAGGACTTAGATGATATTGAAACTGAGCAGGCACCCCTCTGGGAGACTTCCCTGGCCCCAGTTCTTCAACAATAGAAATGGGAATGGAGTCCTACAGGCAGCAACATGCTCAGCAAGTACTAGTTAAAATTAAGGACATGTGAAAGCACAACAAGAGGACTGATGAAGCAGTAAGTACTGATGGTGTAAACACTAATCTGAGACAGGAGCCAGGGTCACAGGGCTCCTAGTTCTTCCTGAGCAGCTGTGGGTTGTGTCACAACACACGTGTCCATTTATATTCCAGGAGACGAGATGCCCACCAGAGAGAGGCTGTGGACACTATAGCACAGAACATTTTTTTTAGCCAGTTCAATGGGATCTTTTAACTTTTCTGTAATAAGAAGTCAAAAGCATTATACTTGGACTGATTAAACAATGTTTCATCATCTTACTTGGTTTGCTAATGGGTTAGGTACACAATGACTTGAATTAAGTGACTAGGTGTACTGGAGTGAGCTCTCAGTGAAACTCCCTAACCCAGCCTCAGAGCCATGTATCTGCTGTGAAGGGAAGCAGACTTTCCACCCCAGACATGCCTTTTACAGTATTGCTTATGCTCCTGTTATTGGGAAACACACAACTCAGGGGAAAACAAAAAACCTTTGCCACCCTCTCCTGTTAACTGTCTAGAAAGTGTTAACATGAAGCATCAGCAACCAGCTAAAGGGGAAAAACTTGCATAATGAGGCCTAGCAGATCTTTATTTACTGAACATTTGTTTGGAATCATCATGCAAATGGCATTTCTCTTTTTGTTGTTGCTTTTTGCACTTTGAAGCCTCAAAGCATAAACCCTATGTTTTTTAGCAATAGAATGGCTTATTAACTGCAACTACCAAGACTTTTTTAGGTCTCTAGTTTTATTTCTCCAGAATATTTATTTCTATAATAGACTTGGTATGTTCTCCTCAGTTAATCTGTCTGTATTAATTTCATTATTAGCTCAGCTAGAAGAATTTAAAAGATGAGACAAAAAATATTTTTATCCCACCGTCTTAATTTCTAGTTAAAAGATAATTACTTAAGAAAAACTACCTGACAAGTGTAGTAAAAAAAATCAAAACTTGTCATTAAAACAGGCTTCAAGACATACATTGTTTGAGATAAGAGAAGGATGTGGCCTGCTAAGCACAAGACGCATAGATCTGTTCTCTCCTCTTAAATTAATGTCACCACCACAGTCCCAATCTTGGTTACAAAACTCTGGTTGTCTGCAAACATGAAGACCCCTGGACTCCAATCACTCAAAACCCTTAAACAGAATGATGCTGGTGAAGAACTGAATTGGATCCTTAAAACTGACAGTGTAATTGAGCAGTCCTCACAGCACATGGCTTTGAAATTTCTAATTTTTGTTTTCTTTCACTTTCTCCTTTAAAAGACCTTCAATGTAAGGTACTGGGGAATTCAGGTTTTGAGCATCATTTGCCCATTCTCCTTTCAATGTTTCCCATGACATATATGATTTTTCCTCATTTACTGCACCCTAGTGCCCATGTGTTTTGTTTTGGGTTTTTGTTTTTGTTTTTCAGGCATCTAGTGAATGGCCCCACTTTAGGGTAGACAATCCTTGGTGTGGATGTACAGACCTGTGCCTCCATGGCTCCTGGGAGTTTTTCACGGCCTCAGGACTCACCCTGTAAGAACTGGGAGGATAAGAAGAAATGAACCGGCCTCCAAAGGAGCGAGAGGATAGTGAACGTGAAGTCTGCTCAAACTTTTGAACACTTCACAGAGGCAGGTTACACACAATCTCATAGTCGATTCCAGCAACACAGCTGCCCATGTTTTTTTTTTTTTATGAGATAAAGAGGTTTTAGCTCCCTTTAACAAACAGTTCTCCAATGGCCTATCCTACTGTTCAATTCAGTTCTGAACAGTAAGTACCCAAAAGTATGCCTACCCCACAAGTTCAAGACTCAGTAACACAACAGTGCTGCCACTTCTGATGCCAACTGCAAGTGGGGTGCCTAGGGTACTCACATTACTGACCGGTTGACTACAATGTTGGGGCTTTTCGTTACCCACTTTAGGTATTGTAGTTCTCTAGGAAGACTCACAGAATCTGAAAATGGTTTCATTTAGTATTACTGATTTATTATAAGAAAATTAACTCAGGAACAGCTGCATGGGAGAGACACAATGTGCAAGACTCTAGGTGATAGTACTGGAGCTTCCATAACTTTCTTGGGCCCCACCCTCTCAGAATCTCTCTGATCCTTATGTTTAGTATACTTTTTAAGTGTCCTGATGTTGATATGACTGATAAAATAACTGGCCATTGTTAATTATCTCTAGCTTCTCTCCCTTTCCAGGATTTGGAAGTATTATGGTGTACGAACAACAACAACAACAAAAGCCACATACTACCCTGAAAACATCAGTGGAGACCTGCATGGTGAACCTTATAAATCCTGAGACCCAAAGGAAGCACATGGGGGGTCTGAAATTAAACTTAGTAACTACAATCCGATCATGGAAAGTAGTCCTGTTTTATGCCTGGTTCTTTTCTGAAAAATGACAGTCTTTATTTTAACTGAACCTGTCTAGAATCTTCTTGCAGCTATGATAATATACCTTTAAAATGTCAGGGTAATATCTTTTTTTCTGGAACAATAACTGTACCAGAGCAGAAACCAAAAAAATAAAATAAAATAAAAAATGAGAAAACAAACTAATTGTTATGGCTTTTTATGTTATTGACTACCAACTGTCTTGTAGCCACCAATGTAAAAATGGTATGTGTCTACTTTTAATTCCCAGAGATTTCACCTGTTTTTCTTTTTCCTGATTCCCTAATCTGTCACCAATGCATTTTATGTAAGCCCTGATGCATTTTACTTCGATTGGGATGTATAAGGAAAGGTCACAAACTGCCATTCTCTGGAACATTTTTTACAGTTTTATGAGGTGTTCTCTCTCAGCTTTAATTTACTCATAAAAATTCTCTACATGTTTAAAACGTTTTTACTTTGACACTTCCTTGGTACAGTGTGTCACTATTCCAGGGAAGCCCACTCAGGGCCATCTTCCTAGGTACCAGTAGGGGGCATATTGAGCCCACCAACATCCCTCATTGCAATGAGTGAGCTTGGGTGACTTTTTATCACAGAACTGGACCTCCCTGTTTTAAGATAAGATACCTGAATGTATTGAAGATGTATTATTTCTTTATCCTTGATGTCTTAAAAGTTGAGAGAAACCAGGCCAACAATAACAGGTGAAAATTCAGAACTGAAGAAAAATGGATGACTGTTTTTTAAGCTTGGGTTTCTACTGGAATTGCTGTTTGAGAGCCCCAGCAGAAGACTGTGCTGGACAAATGAGAGACTGGACTTGTTCAGCTCTGAAACAAAGGGCACTTCCTCCCTCAAGTTCAATCTCAGGTATTCTTAGGTGACTACGAATGCCTGTGCAGGTGTCTGAGACAATCCCTCAAAATGTGCAGGTCCTCATAGAGAATTTCAACACAAAAGTAATGAAACAGTTGACCATCACTAGGGTGCACACATGAAGGTTGGTTGCCTTGCACTCAGGAGGGGACTCGAGACATATAAGAGGGTTTGATGCAACTATAGAGGTGACCAGGACCTTGGGGCTCAAACCATAAGCTGCCCACTTCAACCTACCACACAATATACCTCTCGAAGACCAGGTATACTAGGAAGCCAGGAGGTTAGTTTAGACAAGTCAATATAACAGAACCCCTCTTTCTGTTTTATATTGGGCACCACATCATTTATTTGCTTTACTTTATGCTCTATGAGCTATGAACTCTCAGTTAGGTTAAAACAGCAGAGTCCTGTAAATTCCTCACATCCATGACTATGCTTTAAAAGAAGGCGGTGTATAGCTGCACGATTTCCAGCACTGCTGTTCTGACTTGTCTCAGTTCTTGACTAATGGCACTGATGGCTTGTGAGGGGGCATTCACAGTTTTGCCATAGTGCAGGTTAATCTGCTTATTTCTATATTGAAATAGGTTACCATGGCTGACATTACAAATAGAGTTAAAGACACATATTCAGCAGGGCTGAAGAGGCATAAGTCACTGGAAAAATTGGGTTTAAGGGACAGATCCCTTCAAACCCGGGTCAAGCGGGGCTTCTGAGGCATAAACACTATCAGTCTTTCCAGACAGCATGGTCCCCCAGAACTATTTGCTGGGACATAGGAATAGAGTGTCATTCCACATATCAGAAACCAACATGTTGGCAGTTAAACATGAGCAAAGCATAAGATACATCAGTAGTAGTGCTGCAATTCATTTTCACACCTGTTGAGAGCACAAGATAGTGTTTTGTACAGTTGACAAAAGTTGCAACTCTAGCTGGGACTACATTAGTGACCTTTAAGGAAAATATTTCCCTGTCCTTTATAGTCACAACTTGTCCTCAATTATAAATGTCAGAGTAGGTCTTTTTTTTTTCATTTTTTTCAAATACAGTATAATTTCTAAGGCTTCCCAAAGGGTTCCAGACACCTATAAGACATGAAGTGCAAGTTTGTTCAACACAAGTTCCTCCTGCAAGACAAAAGTCAGAAATACTCAGAACCTTTTTTGCTACATATACCCAAATATTTTCATCCCATCCGAAGGCAATAAGTTGTCCATAACAAAGGGTTGAATAGGGGGTAAAGAAGACAACAGAAGTCATTGTTTCCATAAGATGACATTCAGGTTTTCCTGAGGCTTGGAGGTCCACTGTTCCTCTAGTGCTTTCTTTATCCTGGCGTGATGAATCCAAGGTTTTCTTCCTGCCAACTTCACCGCAGTTGGGGTGGTGAGGAGTATGTCCCAAGGTCCAGGCCAATTCTCTTCTAGTTGACTCTCTGGAGATGCTGTCCTCCAGGTCTTGAGCAGCAGCTTATCTCCTGGTTCTAAAGAATGCAGTGAACCCATAGGGGAGAAGTCTCTAACACAGGCAAAGTAATTAGTTACAGCTAAGGTTTGACTTAAAACGTGTTCATATTCCTTTACCTTCATTTCTTGATCTATATACGTATCTCGCACCCCAATTGTGACCTGAAATGGCTGCCCATACAAAATTTCATAAGGACTCAACTGAATCCTGCTTCAAGGAGACACTCTTATCCTCAGCAGGGCAATAGGCAGGCTTGGTCCCAGTGAAGATGAGTTTCTTGACACAGTTTGGCTATATATTTTTTTCAAGGTGTGATTCATATTCTCTACCTTCCCAGACGCCTGGGGTCTCCATGCTGTCTGGAGTCTACACTTAATTCTCAAAATTTTACTAACCTCTGGGTGATTTCTGAAATGAAAGGAGGTCCATTATCAATCTGAATGCTGCCAGGGACGCAAAGTGAGGGATTACTTCCTTCAGTAATGCTTTCACTACCTCTGAACATTTCTCTGTTCTAGTGCGATAGGCTTCTACCCGTCCTAAAAATGTGTGCAGAAAAATTCACAAATATTTCCACTTTTGGACCCTTGGCATCTGAGTAAAGTCTGTTTGCCAGTCCTCAAGTGGGCACTGTCCTTGATGTTGCTTTCCTTCTTTCCTTTGATGGGGTTCTGTGTTGGGGTTTTTCTGGCACACAACACATCTAGCAATTACTGTTTTTATGCCTTTAGAAACTCTAGGACCTGTGAGCCATGGTGTAACATACGTGGTTAATGAGACTCATCCATACTGTGTGGCCTTGTGCAAAGGCCTCATGATCAGTTCTCCTAAATTCTCAGGATGCAATATAACTCCTTTCTTACTTTTTCTCCTTTCACTATCAGGACCTTCTTCATCAAAACCCCAACCCTTAGCTTTCTCTAAGGGTATAGTCAAATATTCAGGGTCAGATTGTGACAAGTCCAGAACAGGTACCAAAGGAATTATAAACATTCCTTTAGCAAACTCTTTTGCTGCCCATTCAACCAGATTGCTTTCTCTAGCCATGTCAATGTCCTGTTTGTGATGCCCTGGGCAATGCATTACTGCCATCTATAAAGGTACCTGAACAGCCTCTAATAATTTCAAATTTTCTTCTACATGCTTAATTTTCTTTCTGTTGGAGGTTAATAGTCCTCTATGCTTCCAGATTGAACCATGTGCATGTAAAATGAAGAAAGCTTACCTTGTGTAGGAATACACATTCACTCTCTTTTCCTGCAACAATTCCAGTGCCCTCTGTTCAGATTACTGAGCAGAGGTTCTTGGTGGCAAGGCCTTGGCCTCCACTTCTCCTTCAAGAGTCACAACTGCATACCCAGCCTTTCTGCTTCCTTTGTCTACATAAAGAGTCCATCTGTATAAAGAATCCAGTCTGCTTCTTCTAGAGTATGGTCCTGTAAATTGATTCTACTATTATAAACTTCATCAACTATTTCAGCAGTCATGCATCAGTGCAGCTGAGTCAGGCTCTGGGAGAACAGAGGCAGGATTTAACTTTCTTACAGTTTTGGAGGGAGACATCATGATTGTCAAGAAGAATGGCTTGGTACCTGCCCATTCTTCCAGCAGTGAGCCACATATTCCCTTTCTTTCTCCAGCAAGCTCAACACTTTGTGAGGTGCATAAATGGTGATAGGGTGTCCCAAGGAAAACTTTAAGCTTCCTGCAAGAGTTCCCAGGTAGCTTTCAACACTGTTAAACAAGTGGGCTGCTCTTGCACAGTGTGACCTAGTTTCTGTGGCAAGTATGCAGTGGATTGTGGAATGTCACTAAGCATTTGGGTGAGGATTCCTACAGCAATGCCCAGTCTCTCATGCACATATAATTGAAAGGGATTTACTAAGTTTAGGAGCTCCAAGGCTGCTGCTGAAGCCAGGTGAGCCTTCAGGGACTCAGAAGCATGAGTATACTCTTTCTCCACTCTAAGGGGCTATATTCTGATTCCTTTAGAGCTTCATACAGTGTTTGGGCGATAAGCCCAAAGTTTGGAATCCACATGTGGCAGTAGCTTGCCATCCCCAGAAACCCTCTTAACTGTCTCTTGGTACTGGGAGCTCTCATGTGGGCTATGGTTTCTTTTCTGTTCCCAATGGGATGCCTTTTACCAGGCTCCAGTGGAAACCCAAGAAACCTAACTGCTTGTTGGCAAATCTGGGCTCTCTGTGCTGATCCTTTGTAGTACAAGATGCCATATAGTTAAAGGTAGCTATTAGTATTAGGTAAATACTGCTGAAATGATGTCCCAGTCATTAGGAGGTCATCCACATATTGCAACAGAATTTCTCCTTCTACTGTAACTGGTCATTCCTTCAAGTTCTGACTCAGGGTCTCCCCCAAAATGGTGGGGAAGTTCTTGAACCCTTCTGGTAAAACTGTCCAGCAGTAGTCTTGACCTGAGTCTTGACTGAGTCTTTACCTGAGACTCTGGGTCTTGCCATTCAGTGGTTGCAAATAACAGTTGAGAGCCCTGATCAACTGGAATGAAAAAGACGACATCTTTTAAGTCCAGTACCAAAAACCAAAGACTGTCCCCAGGTATACTACCATTACCAAAAAGGAAGGATTCGGAACAATGAGGAGACTGTCTTGCATAATGCCATTTATGGCCCTTAAGTCTTGTACAAACCAATATTCATTCAAATGAGCTTTCTTGATGGGTAAAATGGTGGTATTGCATGGATTATGAGAGGGCGGAATAAGTCCATATTCCTGAAACTTCTGGATTATTGAACATATTCCTTCTAAGGACTCCTTTAGCACGGGGTACTGTTTCTTTTGGGAATTCCTGCCCCTGGTTGGAGGTCAACCTTAACAGGGCAGGCTCATTTAGCTCTCCTTGGCCTCCCAGCAGCTCACAGAATGAGGTTCACCTGGTTCTTGATTTCCTCTGGCTCCCCTCTGGAGCTCATGAGGAACTGCCATGCATGCTCCGCAGGGACCACTAGGTGGAGCTGTTGTTCTTCTAGAAGAGGAGTGACCTGAGTGCAGAATTTTGACCTCAGGTCTCTTCCCAAGAGAGATATGGGACACCCAGGGATATATAGGAAACTATGAGTTAAGACATTATCCCCCATGGCACACTGTAATGGTTTCATGAAAAACTGGCTTTCAGGGTTTCCAGAAATTCCATTATTGTTAAAACCTTTCGTGAGGATTCAGCTAGGGGTCTATTGGCCACAGAATATGTTCCAAAAGACCACAGTTTGCCCCCCCCAACCCCCAGTGCTAGTTTTCCCCGAGGTTCCTGGTGGGTGACATTAGTAGGTCGCTGTAATGAGAGAACCTCTGGGCACCATCAGTCATCATCAGAATGATTTCCTCTCTTTAGCATATCTCTCAAGTTCTCAGGCTCTGGCCCTGTCTTCCTTTTCCTGGGACACTTGTTTCTCCTCTGCCCTGTTGTTTTGCAAAACGCATATGGATCAGGGCAAGCAGTTGAGACAAGGGTCAGGCACCTCCTGCCTGCAGATGGAACTTGCCTGGAGCCTGTTCTAAGAAAGTGGTGGCTGCTTGGGCCTTCCTCTGTTCTCTGTTACTGTAAACTCTGAGTTTAATGTCTACTAACTGAGTTGGATTCATGCCTATTCCTCCCTCCAACTTCTGAAGTTTCTTTCACATATCGGGGGGGGGGGTGCTTTGAGAGATAAAAGTCATATTCACCATTTTAACATTCTGAGGGGCTTGTGGATCTAAGTCTGCATATTTTCTATAGGCCTGCTAGATTCTTTTGAGAAACTCAGAAGGGACCTCTGTGGACTTTGCTTGCACTGCCTGTACCATATTCAGACATTTTTGCTTGGGGACGCCTTTCCTCATTCCCTCAAGAATGCATCTCTTATAATGCTCTAAGACAGGAAGGGCATTCCTATCAGGATCCCAGTTGGGCTTGGTTAGAAGTATTGCTCTAGTATGGTGGGGGGCCCCATCCTGATTTTCTTGGTGTGTCCTCTGAGCCTCTTCATTTGCCTTATCCAACACTAGTCTCTGCTCATCCTCCATAAGCAAGATGTATAATAAATCTTGTATCTGTTCTCAATTGGGATGATGGGTGACAAAAATGGATGCAACCAAATCAGTCATTTTAGTAGGGTCATCTCTGGAAGGAGGGCACAAGCTTTCCCAGTTTAAAAAATCCGACATAGAAAATGGTGTATGTGCTCAAAACATCCAGCAGGCTGGCCTTCTGGCCCTACTTCTACTAGAATTCTCCCCAAAGGATATAGTCCTGCCCTGGTAGGGATTTTTCCTCCACCACACTGGGTTCCCTGATGGGTTGGAAAGGGTGATACAAGTTCAGGTTCACTTTCCCCTGTTCCCTCCCCTGATAAAGGAGGAAGATCCCCTGGACCAGGAGGGGCGCTGGGAACCCTGACCATGCTTGCAGCAGTCACAACATCTATATCTTCCTGGTCTCCCTCCTCTATATTTCTGCTGTCTTTTACCCAAAAATGCCCTTGTCTCTGAGCCATTAGCTGATTTCCTTTCAATTCTGCCTCTTTATTATGTAGACTCACAAAAGCTTCTATGTGAAGCGTTTCATCCAACTGTCCTGACCTTTGACAAAAGAGCTCTGATTGCACTATAGTGTGGTGATTCAAAGACCCATTCAGTGGCCAGCACTCTCCTGAATCTAGACTCTATGTAAGCCAAACAGTGTTACAGTAAAAAAACATTTTCTTTTTCATCATCTGTTTGTAAAAACACATCTACCAATTTACCAGAACCTGCCCTAGTGGGCTGTTTTCCAGAACAGAGGGTTTTCCCCTCATTGTACCAGACAGAGCTCCAAACAGAGGGTACCCAAACCAAATCTGAAGACATCCTTTTCCAGACAGAGCTCCTTCACACACAGGATAACCAAACCAAATTGGACATCATTTTTAAAACCAAGCTTTGTAACCCAGAAAGGTACCTTTACCAGATGACATAAGTTGTGACCTCTTATTTTAACCTGAACCAGAAAGAGCAATGATTCAATCAAAAGTGATAAACAATGAGAACTGCCAGGAGTGACAGGTAGGATTCCTGAGTGGAATTGTAACAGTGTGCAGCCAAGAGAGGGGCCCCAGAGAGGAATTTGGATTGGGTCCCAGAACTCAGGGTGTCCAGGAAATATTAGAAAGACATGTAAGATGTCCACACCCCTCCCCACCCAGGTGTGACTTGGGGGAAGGGACAAATGGAGCAGGGCCATTGAGAACTGTTTTGCATACCAACAGCTCTGCAGCTAACCTCTGGCATGGTCATATAACATCTCTATAACCTTTAATTGGTTTCATAGATATGTTGAACAGCTGTGTTCATGCTTTGAGCCAGGGAGAAATGAGTGACTTCTACTCAAACGTAACTGGGAGACAGGTCCCCGAGTTACAGTGCCTGTGTGAGTCCTTGGAGATAATTGGTTCCACACCATGGGGCCACAGCTGCCCAGACTCAGGATGGCAGCCCAGTAAAGCTGGAAGGATATGGGACTGGTGGCATGTGTAGCTGGTGGTGGGAGGAGTCAGAAATGGGGCTACAGAGGAAGATTGGTGTGGGGATTGAAACCCAGACTCAGCAGCAATTGAGTAGATATCCACTCAGTTTCTCGGGAGTGCAGACCCCCGCAGCCATGTGAGGCGAGCGTCAGGTGCGGCTTTGGTAGGGGAGAGGACCACACAGCTGTGGCAGTGCAAGGGGAGAGCCATGTAGCTGGGGTAGAGCGAATCACCATGCAGCTTTAGCAGAGAACCTCCCCTCTCCCTGAAGTTCTGGTGGAATGGAGAGATCCATGCAGTTTGGACAGAGTGCAGACACCCGCAGCTCTGGTGGAGGAAAGAACCATGTGGTTTTGGCCAGAGTGGAGTCCCTGCAGCTTTGGTAGAAGAGAACCATGCCACTTTGGGGTGCTCCATTTGGCCACGGGACCTGGGAAGCAGAAGAGTCTTTGCTTTGAAGAAGGGTGAAAAACTCTTGCCAGTAGGCCATCAGAAGGTGCCACATGGCTTTAAATTAATTAGAGATCCTGCATTGATGGCGACACAGCTGATGGTGCCTGTGGAATGAAACACCGGTGTGTGCTTCTTTGCCAGAGATACGGGACCCTGAATTAGGGCAGGGGGGATAAGGAAGCACTGTGGGTGTCTGTGGGTATCCAAACGGACTTTGATATCTTAATGGGGACATAAGGTCAATATTTGAAGTCTCTATAGCTTTAAATAAACATTTTCTTTCCTTTTCAAACCACTGACATTGAAAGACATCTTTCCTCTGGTGGTGGACATAACGAATCGTTGTGTGTGTGTGTCCAGTAACAAAATAACTTGGCAGCTGCTTGGGATTCTCTGAATCCAAATCCCTGAAGCCTCTCAGCCCAAGTAGGCAATGGGTCCCTCACCAAATACCCAGACTTACCCGAGTGTCCCAAAGTCTGTCCCAGAGGAGTTGCCAAAATATGAAACTAGAAAAGACTTTGGTGTTCAGGCTGCCGGTCACTACCAAATTCAATAAGCATGACACTGATTGAAACTTTATGGGTGCTTTATGCAGATGGATGGTGATCTGAGAAGATGGCAGGTTCATACCCTAACAGACCATCTTCTCTTCTCTTTCCAGGTCAGACTTTTTGTAACAGGGTATAAACAAGGTGCAGCCAGGGCTTTGAGATTCAGGGAGGATTGGGTGAGAGAAGCTGCAACATTCCTGTCCTGGGAAGTCAGCTCTTCCCAGAGGTGGGTGGTCTTCTGTCTCTCCCTGGAAAGAAAAGGTCTGGATGCCTCCCATTGTGTCCATAGCCACAATTTTCTAGATTGGTGAAATATACAAAATTTGCAATTAAAACTTAACTAGGTAAATTTTCAGAAACTTTTAGCCCCGTTTAGCTGAAAAGCCTTTTAACCTAAATTTGTCTCCTTCTGGTAAACACATGGCTTTTCCCCTCATTAAATAGTCACTGGTCACTCTATACATCTCAACAAAGGGAGATAAAGGTCAACCTTAATAAATGGAGACATTCTACATTATTATCAAAACTTATTAATCAAAATGTAAGAATGAATAAATTGGTGATACCCATTTCACAAGTGCACTCCTAGGCAATGATGATGACCTTAAAGACAATGACACATTTTGTCTCATGCAGGAGACATCAATTAAAGACCCTCTCCACCATTGTAGGAAAAAACCTTATCAGGGGCCCAAGAGCCAATGTACACCTGCCCCTGTATCTGATGCTTTCCTCTGTGCATCACAATCGAACACATTTCAAGGCTGAGAAGTTGCTGGTGTCAGAGACAGACAGCTATCCCAAGACATCAACAGAACTAATGCTGAAAAATTGACAAATGCTTTATAATGACAAATTGATGTTGAATATAAGTTTGATTTTCTTAACCTGTCTGCTAATATTAGTCATAATAATTATAGTTGTTCTTCGGGCTTTTCTCAAACAATGTATATATAGCACAACTGTTAATAATTTCTAAATGTGTATATAATAACTTTTATTATACCCAAAGTGCTATTTTATATTAAATACTTTTGAATTTTATTGTTGTTCGAGTACAGTTTTCTACCTTCCCCCCATCCCTCCCCACCACCCCAGCAATCCCCACCTCCCTCCTCTATTTCCATCGCCCCTTGTTTTTGTCCAGGTGTTCTTTATATCTGTTCCTATACACCCTTCACCCTTTCCCCCGATTATCCCCTTCCCTCTCCCCTCTGGTTACTGTCAGTTTGTTCCTAATATCAATGTCTTTGCTTAAATTTTGCTTGCTTGTTGGTTGTTTCTTCTTTTGAGACAGGTTAGGAAAAAGCTAGAAATACTCCTTTGCAAGTGAAATGGGGAAATTGAGAAAGGAGGCTGAACAAACTGGTTGAGCAATTTACAGCTGAATACAAAAGTTCACCCAGGTGAGAAGACCCAGGTTCATAGCAGTAAATGAAATGTGCTGTACCTTGCTTTCAGGGTGGTCTTTACTCTTTTGGCATACAGCTGTTCATGCTATTTAGACATTCTGGCCTGGTTCTGACCAAGTAGAGGAACCCTGAAAAGGCACACCTGAAAACGCTGAAGTATATTATCTTGAGATATTCCCTTGTTGTGGAAAAATGAACTCTTACACGATCTGGGGTGATGGAGCAAGCCTTTATTACACGCGTGGGCCCAGAGGAGACAGCTTCCAAATTCTGGGCACTGAGGAGGGGTCAGGTGGGTGGTTAAATACCTTTGTAACAAAGTGAGGATGGGAGGGGTCTTGTGGTACAAGCAGGAATGTGGAAGCCAAGGCAGAAGCAGAGGGCAAAAATTGCCTGGGGCCAGGACAAAGAAATAGTAAGAAATTAACTGAGTCCGAGACAGAAAGTCAACTAGTTAACAGGTGGTTGTCTGGAGCCCGGGAAGCCAGTGGGGAGTTATCAAAGATCCGGAACAGATAGTCTGAAGCCGGGAAGCCAGCAGGGAGCCAGCAGGGGCTAATGCAGAGTGCCAGCTTCAGTTTCTAAGTACACTTTTAATTTTCTACTACACCCTGAGACCTCACCTAAAATCTTCACCTTTTGAAAGCAATATACTCAACACAAATTACACTGTGTGCACTCCCCAACAGGGTACCTGGCCCACAACCCAGGCATGTGCCTTCACTGGGAACTGAACCAAGGACTTTTGAGTTCATAGGCTGATGCTCAGGCTACTGAGCTGAACCATTCAAGGCAGCATACAAACTTCTTTAAGCATATCTACTGAATTGTTTTTCTTTTCTTAGAGGAGAATCAATTTTCTTCTAGTCATCTCTGAGGGGTTCCCAGGAGACTCGCAGTAAGGGAGCATGGCAGCAGCAGCTTGTCTCAAACAAACCCCCTGAACCTTTCCAAGGCCCCTTTTCTGTGACTCTGCAATAAGCTGAGAACAGCCTCTCCTCACCTCACATCTTTCCCATAATGTTTTAAGAGAATCAAAGCAGCCCCACCCAGTCTCTCTTCTGATTCTCCTTTTGTTCTTGATCCACCCTTGTGTCACTGTCCCCTGCTTAAATAAATATACCCTCAAAATCACCTGGACTTGTTTTGTGAAATTCTTCTGGTAAAAGTCAAGAATCTAAGCACTTCTGTCTAACGTTATGTAAATCTGCCCTGGGCTAGTTTCGCTTTCTTGAATGAGTTTGTAATTTACAAGAAATGCAACTGCAAAAGGAAGAAAAGTGATGTGTGTGTGTGTTATAAGAGAGTTTGAAAGTAAATAGTTTGTTCTATTGAGTTGGTTATTTCTGAGTGAAAAGAAACAAACTAAGATCAAGGAAAGCTGTAACAGTTTACTGGAATAAAATATGAAGAAAGAAATTTTATCAATAAAATTGTGACTGAAAATTAGAATAAATGCACAGGCTACAGCAATCCTGTGTAGAAAAAGGGGCCAAGCAAGGCTACTCTCTCAAGAGTAGGGGACTGCCAGCCAACATGGACGCATAGGTGGAAACCCTGTACCTTCTCTCACCACCAAAATTAAGGACAACAAATATTTCCAAACAATAACACATCTGGAACACAGGAAACTGAACTACAGAAGTCCGACCAACATTCAACCAGACCTGTAAGAGGGGCGGAGTTGGGAGTCGGCAATTGCCCGAGAAGTAACGTGGCAAGAAAACGCAGTGGCTGCCAGGCTCAGGAGAGATAGGGAATGTAGGTGGCATGGAGCTTGCAGACCCCAGATGCGGGGAGGAGATTAGCAGAGCACCCACGGCACGCAGGGCAGTTGGCTGACCAGGGATACACCCGTGCATGCAGATAAACTAGGCAAGAGCAGGCAGTGAGATGGACTGCAAGGCCCACGTCCCCTTCAATGGGAAAAAAAGCCTAAAAACACCGATTGAAAAGGTGCCAGGAGAGGCTCCCAGCGTCAGAGGACAGGTCACTGGGGAGATCTGCAAGGTCCTGGAGCATGCATAGGCCCGCCCACCTGGGAACCAGCACCAGGGGGGCCCAATTTGCATGTGGGAGGCACCAGAGGAGACAAAAATCTGAGAGAGCCCAGAACAGGTACCATTGTTCCCTCTATGACCCCACTCCCACAGAAAGAATCACAATGCTACTACTAGGTTGCCCTGCCTTGGTAAACTGCTAAGGCTCCGCCCCTCATACATAACAGGCCCCACCTCACCAAAAATAACTCAAACAGAAGAAAACCTCAGAGCCCCAGAGCCAATAATTTTAAGCAAGCAAGAGATAGCAACCTATCAGATGCACAGTTCAAAGCACTGGTGATCAGGATGCTCACAGAACTGGTTGATTTTGGTCACAAAGTAGATGAACAGATGAAGGGTACACTAAGTGAAATGAAGAAAAATGCACAAGGAACCAGTAGTGATGGGAAGGAAACTGGGACTCAGATCAATGGAGTGGACTAGAAGGAAGAAACAAACAACGAAACAAAAAGAATGGAGAAACAAGAATTCAAAAAAATGAGGAGAGGCTTAGGAACCTCCAGGACATCTTTAAAGATTCTAACATCCGAATTACAGGAGTACCAGAAGGGGAAGAGGAAGAGCAACAAGTGGAAAACTTATTTGAACAAATAATAAAGGAGAACTTCCCTAATCTGGCAAAGGAAATAGACTTCCAGGAAGTCTAGGTATCTCAGAGAGTCCCAAAGAAGGTGGATCCAAGGAGGAACACACCAAGGCACATGATAATGACATCACCCAAGATGAAAATGAAGGAGAGAATTCTGGAAGCAACAAGAGATAAGGGGACAGTTACCTACAAAGGAATTCCCATCAGACTGTCAGCTGATCTCTCAAAAGAGACCTTACAGGCAAGAAGGGGCTGGAAAGAAGTATTCCAAGTCAGGAAAGGCAAGGACCTACATCCAAGACTGCTCTATTCAGTAAAACTTTCATTTAGAATGGAAGGGCAGATAAAGTGCTTCTCAGATAAGATCAAGTTCAAGAAGTTCATCATCACCAAGCCCTTACTATATGAAATGTTAAAGGCACTTATCTAAGAAAAAGAAAATAAAAAATATGAACAGTAAAAGGACAGCAAACTCACAGTTATTAATATCCACACCTAAAACAGCAGCAGAGCCACGTGGAAGGTTAGCAACAAGGGAGTGAAAGGAGAGGGTGGGGAGAAGGTACAGAGAATAAGTAGAATAGATGGTGCGGAGATAATAGACAGTGAGAGGGCAATAGTAGTGTGGGAAATGTAGAAGCTAAAGAACTTGTGACACATGGACATGAACTAAAGTGGGGGAGTGTGGGTGGGAGGGGGTGTGCAGGGTGGAGGGGAGTGAAGGGGGGAAATGGGACAACTGTAATGGCATAATCAATAAAATATATATATATATTTTAAAAGAGTAGATCACACTGGTCTTTGCCTACACAAGCTTTCATTGTTTTTCTCTGATCTTACATCAAAGAAGGATTTAGTATCTCTTACTCAGAATATGATTGTCTACATTTTAGGTACAATCATGGAAATGAAAATAACATGCAGAAGGGAAAGGCAGTGAGCTGATTAGCTCTGTCCTTGGGAAAATTCACACAGGCTTTGGAAATCACCTTGAAGATAGACAATACACGTCTACTGTTTCAGACCAGGGAGAGGGAGTTTTAGCCAGAGCAAGCCATAGCAGTCTGTATGCATTTTCTAGGTCTGATTCCCATGGGAAAACTCGGTTTGAAGGTCTGGCTCCAGTCCACCAACTCGATTCTGTACGTTTTCCATGCAGAGCTGAGTCACATTTGCCAGACTACACCAAACTGCTCCCCTGCACTTCAGGTTGCAACTTCCAAGTGATCAACAAGCAGAAATCAGAATAATAATGAATAATTGAGAAAACGTGGACCATAGTAAGTAAGACTCCACATAATGGTGAGATTGTTAAAAATGGATTGGTGCATAGTCTGCCCCCAAACTATGAAGTAAATGTTATCAAAATGTAAGACACAGAAATAAGAAAAAGCACAACTTAGTCTGTGAAAGCTTATATGTTAGCAATGACCCAGGCTGTTTTTCTAATAAAAGCCTGTGGAACTGACTGCCTCCCATTCACCTGCTTTTCTCTTTTCAGAACATTCGTCTTCAACATTCATCCAAGGTGAAGGTCTTGCTGCGTGACCAATGGTTTATTCTTCAGAAAGACAAATGCTGCCACTAAGTCTTCCTAAGCATCCTTTCCTAGCACTTGAGACAATACTATCTAACCAAAAGATTGGTCACCAATGCATTCTTTAGATTCATTTATGACTAAAATGGGGAAGTTTGAACAAAAAAAAGGGGCCCCATATTATACCTGGAAAGTTCTGGGAAGGACTGCATGGTGGGATTTACAGAAGCAAACAGCTTAAGTAACCCCATAGGAGGGTCTGAAATTAAAATTTTAATCAAGTGTGAGTCATGGTGGGTAGTCATGCCCTAGGCCAAAGTCTTTCCTGACTGAAGTCAGTCTTTACCTTATTTTAGGGTGTCCATTGTTTTGTTTTGTTTTCATGTTTTTTGCCTCTACCCTAACATACCTTTGAAATACTGGGGTATTTCTTACACTCACTAAATGATAGCAAAGATCGCATGCCTTCTCATTACTATACTTACTGTGTTTATTGTTAACTGCCGTCATTCCTATAGGAACCAATATAACAATGGGTCTACTTGTTTTACTTTTTACCCAGCCTAAGAGATTTCTCTACATCGCATCCTCCAGCTCCTTAATGTGTTGCACGTGGATTTCAGGTGACCCCTCAGGCCTCTGGCTTTCACTGTACTGTATCAAATAAGGGGCGACACTGCCATATTTCAGAACGTTTTCTCAGTCCATGTGGTTTGCTTCCCACAATTATGGTCATGTTTGGCTCAAAAAGACTCATAAAAATTCTTTTCAGGAGGAAGCATTTCTTACATTGACAGCTGAAAATTCCAAGCTTGTGATCAAGCTTGGTCTTTCTGGTGACCTGCCCTCACTCTGCAACCATACAGAGGCCAGCCAGGAGTTGCGTCGTCACAACAAAAGACACTCATCACCCACATCACTTAGAAAATTCCTAAAGAGTTAGCTGCTCTTTTCTAAAATCCAAGAAAGAACATCAAACATGTTTTTTATGACATCACATGAGGGAACTGATGCTTACTGAGGTGGGGTCACTCACCCAGAGTCACACAGCCTGCAGGTAGACTGAGACGTGTCCCATATTGTCTGTGGGTACCTGGCATATGTCCTTTATTTTTCTTAGGTTTCCTCTTATTTCAAAGGGATGGGAAGTTTAAACACTACCTTTCCCCTACTCCTAGTGATTGAGAATCCAGATGTAAATTAAATGCAGCTTTTGAGGTGTGCTGGTTCACAATTTAGACCTGGAAAAGAGATGGAGCCATTATTTCTGCCTCTGTGTTAACTGTTGGGTGGGCTGTGGCAGACACAGGTTTATGTGGAGACACAGGTGTTTCTTTACCTCTAGGTGGGGTTGTGGCCATGTGACCTTGAGATCAAGGTAAACTCTCTACCTTCCATTTCTCTAGCTATTGAGTGGTTTTACACTGATTCTTGGTGTTAAAGACTTTTCTGCACAGACGTTCATGGCAGGTTTACTTGTAACAGCCCCAAATTGGAAACAACATAAATGTCCATTAAGGGGTGAATCAATAAACAAAATTAATGCATTCCAAATTAATGGTGCCCAGCTGTGTTTCTGTGTCATAAACAGAAATAATCCCCATTTTCAAGGCACCCAGGGCTCTCTTTGTGGTTCCAAAGACCCAAGGCCAGGTCACAGCAGTGGCCAATACTGGTTTGAGTAGGTCATATCAGAAACACATGTGCCCTCAGCAACCTTGCTATTTATTGCAAGTGTACCTTACAGGTCAGTAGGATCAACCCTTCCTGAGGTCTTGTCAGGTGCAGAGTCTCTGACCAACTGCACCACTGCCCTGTCAGAATCTGCAGTTGAACATGGTTGGAAGAATTTCCCTATGCACAGGAGAGCAGGAGGACTAACTCTACCTTCACAGGAAGAGGTCTCATCTGAATGAAAACCCTCATTCACTGCAGAGTTGCCAAAGCTGCATTTCTAAGGTGTTACTTGGGCTTCACAATGTCTCACAGGTGATTCAATGCACAGCAGGTGTGACATCCTGCGACAGGTTTTTCTAAGTTAGCTCAAGAACTGACACTCTGAAGGGGAAAGCCAAATGTGAATAAGAGAGGCTGAGGGAAAGATACTGGACACCTGACAGAAAACCCTGGGAAATGCCTGAAACCTGGAAACCCTAGTCTTGTAATTTCCCAAACACAGTGTGACAGTCGGTGTTTTTTTGTGTGTTTATATGCATGTGTGCATATATGTGATGTTGAGAGAGCTCAGGAATTCCCAGGGAACCAAAGCGTAGGGGAGCAGTACTGGTAAGAAAGGACAAGGATGGCAAAAATGAGGTTGTGGTGTACGAGAATCATGTGCACAGACCCTATGCCCAGCTCACATGACAACAACAGTAAACCTGCCCCAGAATAAAGCTCAGCGCACAGGTAGGACACACACCACATTGCACCATTCTGGACACAGACGTCTGGGAGCCTTACATAAGCTCAGGCTCTTCTGAAAGACACAGCCACAAGGCAGCAGACACAATGGGGTCCCCTTCAGTCTTTACCCACAGAGGACTTGTCTACTGGCAAGGGCTCCTGATGGCCAATAAGTAGGAGACAATTCCTTGGGGTACACTAAGGATCTGACACAGACACTGGCTGGGGTCTTATGAAGATACCAGTGCTCTGAGAAAAGAGGGAAGGCTTCTGTTTGGACCTGAGGGTGAAGGAGAAAGGATCACATTAGGATGGGAAAAGGGCTCAGCAAGGGGAAAATCTTATAATGTAGAAGTGATGACATGTGGAAAACCCTCAATTGCTGTTTATTTCCTGTTATTCACCATTGAGTATTGAATTATAAAAACTGATAATAATGATCATTATGACAATCAGGAAGCAGGAGGAAAAATTTGACCAGTGATTTTAGGCATTGTCTTTCTCACAAACTTCAGAAATGGACAAATACATCCCATGATTTACCCTGGAACCCTGGGAAAACTCATTCATTCAACCCCATGTATTTCCAGGCTGTTGCAGTCACTGGAGGTACAAGATCAGACAAGGCCCTGCTCTCATCGAGCCCATGCTTCATGGAGGAGGGAGGGGCAAAGCAGGATCCAGATGTGATGCCACGTACCTACAGGTGCCTTGAGAAAAAATAAAGGGTTAGGTCAGAAAGTGAAGACAAAGATCTTTCCACAGTATTAGAAAATAAATGTTATTTTCTGGGTTATTTTGAGTTTTGTTGGCTCTGGTTGGATTTTGATGATACATCAAAATCCTAAACAGATCTTCCTGCCACATTGCCTTTAGAAACCAAGGGACCACCTGGAGATATAGTAAGGGGTTATGTTGGGCAAAACTAGGAGAAATATTGTAATGATTATAAAAGCAGGCCAAAGAAGCATGGTGTGTTTTGTTCTCTTGGTTTAGGTAGAAGAAAATAAAGAAGGAATAGGGAGTGGTGCAGGTTTTTAGGAAGAGGCTGAGGACACCATATTATGGATAAGGTCAGGTTGGGGGCCCACCCACCAAGGACAGTCACTAAGTTAGAAAGTTTGGGTGAAGAAAAAGAGGTGGCAATTCACTCAAATATGGGTGTGTTCTTAAGAGGCAAGGTGGCTTTTTTGAAGAAAGAATAAAAATTAACATCATCAAAATGTCCATAGTACCCAAAGTGATTTATAGATCCAACACAGTCCCTATTAAAGTACCAATGACATATTTCACAGGTATAAAACAAAGATTTCAGAAATGTCTATGGAACCATAAATGACCCTGAATAGCTGAAGCAATTTGAGGAAGAAGAACAAAGTAGGAGTAATCACAATACCTGATATCAAACTGTACTACAAGGCCACTGTAATTAAAACAGCCTGGTACTGGCATAAGAATAGACACACAGACCAATGGAAAAGAACAGATAGCTCCGAAATAAACCCAAGTCTCTATGGTCAATTAATATTCAACATAAAGAGAAGAAGCATGAAATAAAGTAAAAATAGCCTCATCAACAAATTGTGTTGGGAGAGCTGGACAGCTTTATGCAAAAAAAATGAAACTCACCTGGCTGGTGTAGCTCAGTGGATTGATCGGCAGCCTGCGAAACAAACAACCGTGGTTTGCTTCCCAGTCGGGCACATGTCCCCACAGTTCCCAGCATGGGATGCACAAAAGCCAACCATACATTGATGTTTCTCTCCTTCTCTCTATCCCTTCCTGTCTAAAGATAAATAAGTAAAATCTTAAAAAAATACATTAAAAAAATGGAAATCGATCAGCAATTTACACCATACACAAAAATAAATTCAAGGTGGATAAAAGACTTAAATATAAGTCATGATACCATGAAAGTCCTAGAGGAAAACAGAGTCAGGAAAATCTCAGATATCCATGTAGCAATATTTTTAGTGATATGTCCTCCAGAGCAAGGGACATAAGGAAAAAAATAAACAAATAAGATCTCATCAAATTAAAAAGCTCCTGCATGTCTAAAGAAAATAGCATTTCAATGAAAAGAGAACAAACTACATGAGAAAACATATTTGCCAAATATACATGATATAGGGGTTGGAGCTCCAAATTATATAAAGAACTCACATGACCCTACTCAAGGAAGACAAACAGCCCAATAAAAAATGCACAAAAGTGTTGAGCAGACATTTCTCCAAGGAGGACATACAGAAAGCCCTAAGACATATAGTAAGATGCTCAGCATCACTAGCCATCAAAGTGATGCAAATTTAAACAACGATGAGATACCACTTCACACAGGTCAGAATGGCCACCATAACCACATATCAACAAACAAGTGTTGGAGAGGATGTGGAGAAAATGGAACCCCATTGCACTGTTGATGGGTAAGCAGACTGGTGCTGCCACTATAGAAAACAGTATGGGATTGCCTCAGAAAACTAAAAGTGGAACTGCCTTTTGACCCAGCAATTCCACTGCTGGGATTCTGTCCTAACAAGCCTGAAACACCAATTCCAAAGAACCTATGTACGCCAATGTTCACAGAAGCACAATTTACAATAGCCAAATACTGGAAGTAACGTAACAGCCCATCAGTAAAGTGTGGATTAAAAAATTATGGTACGTTTACACAATGGATTGCTATGCAGCAGAGAGTAAGAAGGAGCTCCTACCCTCTCTCACAGCATGAATGGTACTAGAGAGGATTACGCTAAGTGAAATAAGCCAGGCAGTGAAAAACAAATACCATATGATCTCACCTTTCAGTGTAACCTAATCAACAAAACAAAAAAGCATGTAAAATATAACCAGAGACATTGAAATTAAGAACAGTCTAACAGTAACCGGGGAGGGGGGATAATGAGGGGTCATGGGGGTAGGGTTCTCAGGAAGAACTATAAGGGACACATGGACAAAACATAGAGGTCATAGTAGAGGAGGTAGGTGGGTTTGGTGGGGGTTGGGGGGTTTGTAGGTGAGTAAATGCAGACAACTGTACTTGAACAAAAAATAATAATTTTATAAAAAGAGTAAGATTCTTGAAGACTGAGATAAGTGCCTTTGATATTGAAAACAACTAGGATTTGGGGAATGAATTGAAAGTTAGTGCTCTTGAATCCAAAGGGGGGAAAAAAAGAAAGATTTTAAGAAAGTCAGAGCCCATAGTGGTAGAGGGAAAAGGAGTGTAAGAATGTTGAAAAAGAGAGAATGGCTCCCCAAACAGAGGCAATCAGAGAAACATGCTCCTATTTATTCCCAAAGGCAAAGCAGCCCAACTCTAGGGCTTGATGGCATTAGTGAAATGAGAGATGGGATCCTGGGAAAGGGCACAGAGAGAGACTGAGGGTGAGAAAATGCCTAGCAGCCACAAAGGGACAAATTTTGTAGAAGTCCAGGAAGGATAGGAAGGCCCAGGGGTCATGCAGTCTGCCTTATGCCTGGAGCAGAAGTGGGAAATGAGAGCAAACAGCGAAGAAGTTAGGGGCACAGAGGCCGATCAAAGAGGAGGAAGAGTAAGAAAGGCAGGCAAGCTGGTGTGGGGAAAGTGCACAGGCTGGAGCCCAGGGATGTCAGTGTTCAGAGTGTAAAGTAAAGTTATCAGTGTCTGGAATAGACCAGGGCAAGACTGATGGTGCTCTTCTCCCTAAGCAGAGTCTGGGTCAGGCATATTGAGCTTCACTCAGAAGCTCCATAGAAATGCAAAATGTGGCTTCCTCAGTACCTCAAGCCTTCTTATCCTGAGTTAGCAACTGACAGTCAGTGCCCACAAAATTCCATTGAGTGGGGACTGAGGAACAACCTGGCACTGGTTGTCGGGGTCCTTGTTGGAAGGGGATACAGGCAGGGTGTCCTTGGAACTTGCTGCATCATGGACTTTTTGAAGACTACATCAAGTATGTACATGATTGGATGTCCTTTAATCTGTAAATATAGAAGTTTTTCTATTTATTTGTTGTTTATTTTGAAATTTTTACCAGAAAATTTGGTAGTCCACTGTAGACATTTTCCACATACTTGGTTATTTTTTCCAAGTATTTTATTCTTTCTGAGGCTACTTGAAATGAAACTACTTCCTTCATTCCATGTTAGGTTTGTTCATTAGTGTTACAAAGAAATGGAAGTGAGGCTGACTATTGATTTTATCTTTTGTAACTTGAGTGTATTTATAGTTGTAACAGTCATTTTGTGTGAGGAGGGCAGGATCTCTAGAGTTCTTTCCATGTAAGATTATATCATCTGTTGACAAGATGAATTTTCTTCAATTTTTTCCAATTTGAATACCAGTTATGTCACCTGCTTGAAAATTGTAACCACCAGGGCTCCCAGTACGATGTTGAATAAGTGGGGAAAATCTTTCATCTTGTTGACAATTTTATCAACCTTTTGGTGTCTCTCCGTGGAGTATTGTGTTAACTGGGGCTTCCTGTGTGGCCTTTATTATCTCAACCAGTTTCCTTCTATTCCTGCAGCCCCTGTCTTTGGTCAAAACCATAAAAACGTCTCTCTAGAGGGTTATTTCAGTATGTTATTCAATTTGCAGGCCAGAAAGTAATGTCTGATTCATGCTAAAAATAATTTTAGATAAAGCATCTTCAAATACAATATCATGAAGACCAGGCTGGGATATCTTTATTGAATAATAAAGTATAACAAGATATAAATGCCCCCCACTAACTGTCAAGTTTACTTAGCCCCAGAGTTTGACAGAGGATATAAACCTGCCTTCCTCAACATACACAAACATGTATATGGGGAGTGAGGTCTGATTTCTTGAAGTCAAATATGTTCTAAGAAAAGATTAATGAAATATCACATTAAAGGAAAATTTCACCTGGGGATGAGATTATAGAACTCGTGGGCTGGGAAGTGGTTCTCTGTGCTGGTAGTTCTGAGATGTGCATGAGAACACTTCAAGGCTCACACTGGGGTAATCTGGGGTCAGAGAAGATGTCCAGCCCTCTTTTACACATTGTCACCTCAACAAAGACAGATATTTTCCTGAGGAGGTGAAGATCATCCTCAGGTGACCTCTGCAAAATTTACTGTGGACTGTGAGTGGCTGAGATCTCTTAAAATGCATAATGGCGCCAGGTCCCAAGCCCAGTCTCCATCAACTGCATCCTCTGTTTCTCCACAGAACCTGTGAGCCTGCCAACTTTCCTGCCTGAAACCCTGCAGTCACAGACCATAAGGAAACTGTGGTGCTGGCTGCTACACAGTGTGATCCCCACTGTGATTTTATTTTTATTTTTTCCTTTGGTTTAATTTCTTCTAATAAGACAGCTTAGCATTTCAAAGTTTTGAATTCTACATTCTTACAAGCTTTAGTTAAAAGCATCAGGAAAAAAAAATACAAGACCTCAAAACACAAATGAATTCTAAATGAAACCACATGCGATATAAACAGACAAAATATAAAACATGACAATATCCTCAGAAACTCAGCATAAATATGAGTAAATACTGTTTTTTAAAGATTTTATTATATATATTTTTTAGAGAGAGGGTCAACATGTCAAACATGTCAAACATTGCCTCTCATGTGGTCTCCACTGGGACCTGGCCTGGAACCCAGGCATGTGCCCTCACTGGGAATAGAAGCAGCTACCCTTTGATTCACAGCCCTCAGCCAATCCATTGAGCTACACCAGCCAGGGATAAGGAAATTTTGTTTACTCATATTAACAACATGAGTATTGCTGAGCAATAACTTGACTGTGTCTTTTTGTTGTTTTTTTTTTTTTAGAAGACCAGAAAAACCCAGTTGTGGGTCACTGATCATAGTCACTTGTTCTGCGGTGTTAAAGAGTTTCTTTATTTTATTCTTAGAGAGGAGAGGGGAGGGAGATAGAGAGGGAAATATCAATGTGTGGTTTGATTCTCAAGCACCCCTCACTGGGGACTTGGCTCGGAACACAGGCATGGACCCTGACTGGGAAACAAACCAGTGACAGCTTGGTTCATGGGCCACCACTCAGTCCACTGATCCACACCACCCAGGGCTGCTCTGTGGTTTCCAAACAACAATTGCCTGAAGGTCTTTAAGAGGATGAAGCTGTTCTATGGCTACAGAACCTTCACCATAGACTTCGTCAGGAGAAAGGATGTGGCAATTATTAATCTATGAATAAATCTTTTGCACGTTTTAAATAGATATGCTGTGAAAGTGGAAAATGGTTAGAAAACTTGAACTGAGTCATAAATACTCAATAATAAAAGCTGACATTGTCATTGTTGTTCACTTAAGTTTACATTTTACAACAGATCCCACCTTTGGTTGGTCTCAGATACACCATCTCTACATTGAGGGAGACACCAAGTTCCTCAGAGGATTGGCAGTTGTCATGTGATGACCAGCTGGAGCATGTGAAGAACTTGTAGAAATTCAAGTTCTGCCCTTTTCCAGGTGTCGTGTGGAGAGCACCTGGACACTGTGGACAAGAAGAATTAGCTAAAAAGATGCCTGTCTGGGTAGTAACTCTGATCTGTTTCACTCTGTTTTAATTCTTTCCATAACTTCTAATGTCTTCTTTAGTATTTTTATTGTCATCACAGTAGGCTTATATGTACAAGTTAAGCATGATGCTGTCCCTTTTATTAATAGAATATAATTAGAATTATTGGTAATACAAATAAGCTTTGAATAAAATGCCCTAGTTCAGTCAGATACCCACAGAAAAGAAATAACCTCACTATTTATGGAGCTACGTTTGACCTGATTGTTATTCTTATATTTCCAGGCAAGAGGGCATCACCCTAAACTAGCAAGGCTGCAGGCATAATGTGAGCGTGAAGCTTCCCCAAGTCAAGAGGCTGTTAAACTTCCATCTTATGTATCATATAAAAACGTGCATCAGAGCAAACTATCTGGTGAATATCAGTTTCTCTTCTCTTTAGTATCAAATTGGGACAAAGCAAATTACAGCAGCCCTGTTGTAGGATCAAGAATGCTCTTGTTTGTTTGATAGGTCACTTGATCACACACACA
>PVKM010013699.1:0-30029 GCA_004027735.1 Carollia perspicillata | reverse complement strand
TGGGGGATAAGAGGGAAAGAAGGGGAAGGGACTACTCAAGGAACATGCATGAATGACTCATGGACATGGACAACAGGGTGGGGATTGACTGTGGGAGCAGGGGGTGGGCTGGGCAGAGGAGGACAAGGGGGAGGAATTGGGACAACCATAATAGAACAATAATAAAATTTTTTAAAAATAAAACAAACTCTAAAAGTTTTATTCTCCTTTTGGTGTCTATATGTTAATTTCCAGTACATTCACAGTTAGTGTAAAGCTATAAAAATTGAGAAAATAAGCCGAAATGACCTAGTTTTGATAGACTTGGGCGTGTAAAGATGAATATGAGAAAAGCTTTATTCTTTTGGATAATCTTGCAGCTACTCAGAAACGTATTACTTCACAAGATGATTACTGCTTCACACTAAGTCATGTCTAATGAGAATTCGGGTGAACGCAGGCTATGCTGGTGTTGGTGCCGGAGTTAATCAAAGCTGGAGGAAACAGGACACGAACTCAGTTCAGTGCAGTTGTTAAGGATATCTTGGCACTGTGACTCCTACTTACAGTGACTTCCCAGTGCTCAGAGGGTCTAGACTAAACTAAGAAAGCCTGTAGACAAAGATTTGGAATTCAGCTGACCTACATCTCCTACAGCCCTACTTTCCACACCCTTTTGTCCTCCCAAAGAGGTCCCCAGTGGGAACTGTAATAACTCCCCTTTTTTGTAAATGTTGTCCTTCTACCTTATTACCTGCTCTCTACTTGGTAGAATTATTTTCATACTTTCATACACGATGCTAAAGTCGTCACTTCTCCCAGACCTTTCCGTGAAGACCATGTTACTGCGATCCTCCGTCACCGTACTCCTCGCCGCAGCCTTTACTGTTCTGTTGCCCTTGAGGGTTTGCATGTATGTTTCTCCTACTTGTTTTTCGAAAGATTCCTTCACTATAGAATCTGTTTTCCATATTTAAATACAAATTTTAATTAACAAATAGAAATTGCCTGTTAGATGAATATTTATGAAATAAAAAATTCTATGCCAATTAGAACAAGACATGTTAAGAATTTCAACAAGTAACTAAGATTTGCAAAAAAATGATATTAAAAATTAATTGTACTTGAACAGAATATGGATTTTTGAAATTGTTTCCCTCCATAACTTACTATTTAAGTATCTTTTTTAAACATTGGAAAGCAGTCTCATCCTATGAAAATTTAACCGAAAGTGCTGTAGCTGAGAGTTTGAAATCTTCCTACACGTGTGTGTAGGAGATGGGGAAAGGACAAGAAAAACAGTCTCTTATCCCAACAGCATTTTGGAGGTGGCCAAGAGGTCGGCATTTAGTGTGTTAGCTGAGGAAATGACGAGAAGGAAATTGTTTTGTGTCTCGGGAACCATGTGGAATTCCAAGATAAGAAAAACAGTTGCTAATTTGAGTATAAAAGCAGGAAACATGATACACTTGTTTCCTTTTATGCAAACACAGCGTATGAGGGGTTGTGTGAAAATTATTTTTCCCTTGCTGAACCACAAAGACATAGAATCCCAGGGCTTCTTTCGGACACACTGGCTTTCCTTTCCTTCTGGTTTTCTTTTCTGTCTTCTATTTCTTGTGGATATTATGGCTAATAACACAACAAGTGCAGAGAGTCCATGGCCAGAAAACTTTTGGGGTAAGCTATTTTCTTTACCTGTTTTTAATAGAAAATTGGAGTACAAAAAACTATACTGCATTAGACGAGACATTTTGTTTACTGTGAACTGATTGTTTTCATCGATTGATTATAATAGACATAAAGGTCTTTAAAGTGGGCTATGAGGACACTTCAGAAGAATCTATGCAACCACTGCTCACTATGCAGTTGCATAGGGTATACATTTGGCTGGTTTTACAAAATATAATTAGAAAGTAATAAGAATAAAAATGAGGAACAAGGCGGCCGCAGCTGCTCTTTGGAAGATGATAATGTGGATTTTGTTAGAAAAGGAAGTTTTATTTGTTTTAAAGTTAGGGATTCTGTATTTTATTTAATGAAACCAAGAATTTCTGTACAGGTTATTTTAACATGCACTATCAATGTTATACTTTTTAATTCCCAAAGTGAGTCTAAATAATAAATGTGTAGCTAAGGAGTGTGATAAGACAGATAAAGCAAGGAATCATATTATGAAATTAAAGGGAAAAACTGAAATAGAATAAGATCACACGTAACATTACAAAGGAGGCTTATCACAAGGGCAAAAGGCACGACCCAAAGGACTCTCTGTGTTCAGACGCTGCTACGAGGCAAATGCCGGCAGCAGCAGGGAGGTCAAAATTACCAGTTGTTCAAGGGACGGTGTACAGGGGAGGACTAAAATGAAAAATTGTCATGTACTCTGGAGTTCAGGGAAAATTTTAAAATAAAGGGGCAAGCTGAGTTACATCCAGAAAAAAATTTTAAAGGAGTTTATTGAGAGATTATTTACTTATTCGTCCTGAACAAGCTTTTAACCATCTCAGAGAATCATTTCAGAGTTTCTGGTGCTGTTCAAGAGGACGTGCTGGGAACACTGGCAAGTGAGCAGCGGTGGCTGACTGTCCTCAGCAGCCTCACCTCCTTGTCCACCATCACAGAAATTTGCACACAGGGAGTTAATTACTTCTTTTTACTGTTAACCATTTACGTTGGCTTCAAGTTTGAAAAGGGGAGATAACAGGGAATGTCCTAAATAATGTATATAACCAAATTAGAAAGAAGAAAATAAATTATATTGGCATATCTAAAAAATGGCCTGGTAACGCTAGGTAGACACCAATAGACAATAAGCCTTTGAACTGTGGACGACCAGTATTTGTTACAATGCGACTGGGCATTGTAATTATACGTATTTGTTACAATGCGACTGGGCAGCTCATTTACAGAGAAAGTGAGTGTGTGAAGCATGTGCTCGAGGGTGCTGGAGGGTGTCTACGTTAAATTCTCCATTACAGAAATAAGTAGCTGCACAAATGTATTTAAAAGTAAAGAACCTCTTACTGCAAAAGTTAATTTTAAAAGCCAAATCTGTTTTTTTCCCCAACATTAAAAGTTAAATGTCAGGTTCACTTAAGGAAAAGAAATAATTATTCACTGACTAAAACATGGGTGGTAATCATAAAATAAACTTGAATCTATAAGAGCAAATGTTTAATTAGAGCCTATTGGCCAACCCTAAAAATGATAGATTTTCTTTTAAAATATAGAAATCTGTGCTTGAGAAGGAATTCAAACTTACCGTTCTAAAGATAGTTCCTAGTGTTTCTTTGTCTTATGTGAATACAATGGAAAATAGATGAAAAATAATGAAAAGCAGGAAGTATTTTAGCGATAAGCATTAAAAAAACTAAGGCAGACATGTTGAGCAAATGTAATGTTTTCAGGAAAATATATAAAAGATCACATTTTTCTGAAGTAAAAAAGGATTAAGTCTAAGATGCAAACATGTAAATGCGAATATGTAAAATATAAACATTTCCTAAAACATAAATGTCTATGTGTTTGATTTCCTTTCTTATGCACGCTTAAACTGGTATGTATTGTGATCACAGACTCCACATATAATTTTGAAAATTTTGTAAAACACGGTGTAAGACATTGTCTATGACTTCCCAAATCAACTGGCTGCTTCACACTTCGAACTTAGAGAAGTGAAGAAAGACTAGCTTAGAAAAACAACTTGTGCATGAATCATATCAGTTCCCCAGACTTAACACACTGAAGCCGCATAAAAAGTTGTTTTGCAAATAAAATTTTCTTGGTTTACTTTACTGAATGCTAAAAAATACAATAATGATAGCAGGTGATTACCAAGCATGACAGCCGGCATTTTCATAGTAATCACCCCCCAAATCCCACTAAATGTTGTGTAAATATTAAAGTAATTAGTGAGAGGGTGGGCAGCAAGATCAGCCTGAGAGTGACAGTACAACTGAAGACACCATTTTGCATTTCTCACTTTTGCTTAAAACTCTGGCTATAAACATCCCCATGAAAGCAGAGGGAAACAACCTGGGGGAGCTTGCGACACTCTGCCTTAATGAAATAGTAGAGAGGTATCCTTAGTCTTGGTTATCCCCTTGGTACTTAGAGTCCTGAAGAAGATATACTTTTGGTTGTGCTTCCTGCCTTACCACGTGGCTTTTCTCTCTTGACTAGCATCGTGTGTATTTGGGTAGCACCATTGGTTCAGAAGCTTGCATTTATTCAGCTTAATTAGTCCTCTCCCAAACTGCAATGTCTATCCTCAAGAAGATTACCTCTTGGAGTAGATTGTATGTCCATGACATATGCAAATAAGTGCTTTTACTGTTTGGAATAATACAAGGTAATATATAGTAAAATTGTAATGATTGATAATAGTTATGTTTTAAAAAATACAGCAGACATGATCCTTAAATCTCTCTTAGAAGAAAAAAGACTTCACCTGTTCCTAGAAGGTTAGATAAGATTCAAATAGGGAGATGATTCCAGGAAGGACTTTCCAGTCATTCATTTTTCCTTCATTCTCTCATTAACTCATTCATTCATGTATTTATCCATCCAGTGCATTAGTTTACTCCAATGTACAGACTTGCCACCCAATATATGACAGGAAATGCATTACGTGTTAGGACAGAAATAGGCATAGCTGAAGAATCTAGGGGAGTTCAGGAGCAATGTTATCGAACACACACAAGTGTGTGTCAGCAAACATACACAAGTAACTGCACACAGTCACATCTGCAGAGAAGTGAATGACTTGAAGCAGATTTGTGTAAAGTTTTGAGGTCAGTGCAAAAGTTTGACCTACTTTAACGTAATAATCCCCAGTTTCACAAACTCAGGTCTCCCCATTTCCCTCTTTGCTGAGGCTTTCCTCTAAGCTTGCTCTCCCACGTAGGGCAGGTTTTCATTGACCCAGCTCAGAGTGTGGAGTGTTCCCAGAGCGCATCCTCCTGGGCAGCCCTGACCACCACTTTCGTTTTCCCAGCCTAGTGAGATCAATCACAACTCCACCAATGTCTGGCCTCTCTTTAAATTTGCTCCATCAGAGGGCTGGGGGTTTACAGAGCTGGGTGAAAAAATAAAAGTTTATAGACATAGATGGTAGTATGGTGATGACCAGAGGGAAAGGAGGGGAGGAGGAGGTGGAAGAGGGTACAGCGGGGATAACCAGTGATGGAAGGAGACCTGACTTGGGCTGGTGAGCACACGATACAATATACAGACGATGTACTATAGAATGGTACACCTGTAACTCATATAATTTTATTAACCAATGTCACCCCCATAAATTCAGTTATAAATAAATAGATAAAATGTTCTCCAGTTTTGGTAGGTCTCTCAAGACTTCAGATTTTGAAAAATATTTCTAATCTGTATTTTGTAATTGTTACAGTGGTTTGATTCAAGTTAGTTCATCATATTCAGGAACAGGTGTGCTATCCCTTTCCCATTTAATTTACCTTCTATTCTAACCACATTTTTGAATAATCATATTCAGAATACTGCTTATGGCTTTTGCCTCTGGCCAAAACTGCTTACGGTCTCCCAGCCTTTCGCTTATTTGTTTTTAAAACCCACACAAGAAGACATCCCAAATGTCACTTCTTTTAGGAAGTTTTTTCTGACCATCCTGGAAATAAGTTATTTTATCTCACAAATGGAATGACACTTAGGGCCTGTGATACTCATGCATGTCATTTAGTTTTATTTAAAGAGTATAAACTAATCAGTCTAGTTTCCACTCATCTGAAAAGGAAAAAGAAGTTCAGGAATTCCAGGAGTAAACCGGCTGGTGAGAGTGGGCCCCAATGAGAGGCGGACATCTGAGCCAGAACGGCAGTGAACCATTCGGAGGACCGAGGGAAGATCTCCTGGAGCAAGTTACAGCCAGTGCCAGGCTCTAAGTCTGGGGAGGGTCTGGTGGCAAAGAGGGCCGTGTGGGTGAAGTTGAGTGAGGCAGAAGAACAGCAGCAATGGGCACAGAAATTAGGTACAGGTCAAGCTGGAATTTCTGCTTCCAAAAGGTCATTTTTAGGAGTTTGCTTTTACTCAAGAAATTAAGAGTTTAGAACAGAAGAATGATGTGATCTGACTTACATTTTCAAAGGTTCATTCTGGCTTCTTACACGGAGAATAGGGTGTAGCCGGGGAGAATCAGGCAGGAACAGGTGCAGGCTATTGCAATATGACAGGTCAGAAATGATGGCTGCTTGGACCAGGGAGGTGGCAAAGCATTAATAAGAAGTTGAATTCTGGATACAGAGGTATTATGAAAACAAACCAAATGGAATTTTTGGCAGATGAGATACACAGAAAAATCACTTACTCTGTTGAAATTGTAATTGAGTTTTCTGTGCTCTAAATATTATTCTGTCTGCAAAACTTTTGCCAGCATTGTATTGCTTGAATCATTTACTCGAGGGCACCAAGAACAGCATAGCCTACGTTGTTAATAGCTCAGCTCCTGATTCTTATAATTGCAAAGGACTTTGTGACTAGAGCAGTGTGTTATTCTGTTGTCAAAGACAAGATCACTTTTCAGATATTGGAACGGTTCAACTCAAGACCACTAGATGGTAGCCTCTGCTAAATTTTAACACCAATGGACAGAAGTTGAAGTATTCGATTAGATTTACTGAAAACCAGATTTGATATTAGAATGTTAGAATTGGAAGACACTATAGTGACTATTATTATTAGGTCCAAATAGGTAAAATGACTTGGATAAGTTATATAACCATTATAAACATAATTATTCATTAAGGACTTATGGGCCAGCCCCTTGCTAGTTATATAGAGAGACACTACCATTTAGAATAACAATATCTAATTCATATTCCATACCTTACTGATTTTAGAGTTTGTTATTTTTGCCTTCAAAGGGATCTCTGCATTTTTTAAAGTAATTGTCTTGTCTCATTACTTGCATTATATTATAATTATACAAAGTAAAACTATGGCTCATTTTTCTTCCCCTGTGATTGTTGAGAAATAAAAAGTAAACTTTCTTCGAAAAAGGAATATTGAGCCAATTTATTTTTCATGTATGTTTTCTTTTATAATAGGGTTTTTAAAAAGCTCCCAGAATTTATTGTCAGAAACCTGCCAGAATTGAATTAAATATTTATCATTTTAAAACTGTATCGCCGACAGATATTTTCTTATTATGTTTTTTTCTAGATTCTACAATATGGGCCAGAAAAATCATTCATTATAAACAAAAATAATCCTTATGGGAAACCACTCTGTTACAATTAAGACTCTTGCTATTTCTCTGTTATTGTTTTTCTGCATTTCACACTTGTTCTTGCAGTTTGCATTTAGGGAGTTTAGCAAGATAGATTAGCTATTTCAGCAAGGCTTAGAGAGTCTTATGTCATTACTATTATTTTTAAGTGTTAAAAATTCTGCATATAGAGCAAGGGCATTAGAATTAATGAAATAGTTTGTAAAAGAAATATTTGACTGACTCTGTGGGGAAGGAAACCATTTTCATGGTACATGCACTCAACTGCGCAACAGAAAGTAGGGACACCTATAGCCAGGGCAGCATGAATTTTGTACATCATTTTTATAATTTCTACAGCTCCACCTTATTGTATGTTATATTCTTTCAAAGTTTGAATAGTTTATTATCAAGATGTATATATCATTCTTATTTTTTAAAGATTTTATTTATTTATTTATCTTTAGAGGGGAAGGGAAGGAAAGAGGGAGAGAAATATCAATGTATGATTGCCTCTCATACGTTCCCTGCTGGGAACTGGCCTGCAACCCAGGCATGTGCCCTGACTGGGAATCGAACTGCGATCCTTTGGTTCACAGGCCCGCTCTCGATCCACTGAGCTACACCAGCCAGGGCTCCTTTTTTAAAGATGTATATATCATTCTAATGCACCTTTAAAATTCATTATTTAATCCCCTTCAGATATATATATATATAACCATAGTCTTTTATTTATAATAAGAATATATTTTGAATTATAACGACCTACTCTCCCTGCCATTTCCCAAAATTTTGGGTACAGGCTCATTTAAAATAGTTTTATTGTCAAATTGCTCTTGTGGGTATATTATTCTATTTTTAGTGTCACCAAAAATAACCTGTTCACTGACACAACTGAAATTGGTCATTGAAGAAGATTGTGGTAGTTGAAAATATTCTTTAACAACTCATATACTGGAGTCTATATATGGCTCTTATTTCCTTATAGCAGAACAATAATATATTTTGGAAGTCAAAGTCACCTGGCATATAAATATATCTCTCACTGCACATATTTTGGGATTCTTTGCTAATTTTCTCCATCCCTTTAATAAGAAGACATTATTTTTCCCTGATGCTGTATTTTTAAAGTTTTTGATTTTTTAATGAAATGGAACGTGATGCTATTTTTCACGGTGGATAAAGTGTCAGAAACACGCTGTTTGTCAGAAGAGATGGCGGTAGAGAGGCTGAGGGTAGACGCACTGAGGTCACCCACCGGGACGCCTTTAACCTTCAGTCACTTCTACTGGGTAACTGAATCTGTTTCCAGATCTTAGTTTTATCTCCATTTAGTTGAAATCCTCATCTGTTATACCTGCATATATACTGGTATGTTTAGGATCCTCAATCAGACCCTGGTGGTTACATAAGCTTATATACAAAAGCAATGATAATTATCTTATGAACTTGAGGATTTGTCTTCTTGTTTTATGTCATACATGCGTGAAAGCAATAGTTCCCTGACAAGTGCAGTTGTGAATATTCAATTGTTAAAATAATTTGTGTTAGTTCTCACATAAGCCTTAGATTCTTTCAATACTGATAAAATGAGAAGTTTGAGCACAAAAGCAGTTTTAAAAGTTTGTTTTAGCTGAAACTCCATATCTTCCTTTCTATATTTGAAGTTGTTAATATTCAAAATTCTCTAATGGAGGTTTTTGTTCCGGGAAATATATCTATACAATACATAGTATCGACTTACTGTAACTTTCCCAAGTGTTTCTATTCATAAAAGGCTGTCAGGTCTGGTATCCACCCTTGCCTGTCCACACCCAGATCCTGGGGGTCATTCTAGACTCCTCCTTCCCTCAATAGAGCAAAGTATGGTGTTTTTCCTGGTTGACTTTTAGTTTTAGAAAGTGAAGGGGCAAGAGGGATTATGTGTCCTTTAACTGTTTTTAATTTTCTTTCATTTTAAATGACCCTAAAATTTCCCCTTACTCTTTCTTTTCTCCTTCATTATGTGGTTCCCATAAACCGCCTCTCCTTTTCTTTCTTCATTGTTTTTCCACAGCTTTATTGAGATATAATTCACTCACAAAGGGCATATTTAAATAGGTTTTATTGTTGTCACAGAATTGTGTGACCATCACCACAGTCTAATCTGGGAACACTGTGTCCCTCAGAAAGAAACCTGTTCCCATAGCCGTCACCGCCATTCCCTCCCATTTCAATCCCCAGCCCTGGGCCATCACTCATTCCCTTTCTGTCTCCATTGTTTGGTCGGTCCTGGACATTTTAGGTAAATGAAATCATATGAGATATGATCTTTTGGCAGCCTTTCCAAGACTGTCTCCTCACATTCCTGTATGAACACAAAAGTTTCTTTCCGATAGCATAGTTTTTACAGAATTGCCTTTTCTCTCCATGAAGGCTTGCAGTGGAAGCATGGGAGATAATTTATTGGTATCTGTATATTTTTTCATTAATCATTTTTTAGGTAACTTGAAGTTGAATGTTCATTGTCTTCTAATAATACTGAAGGCATGGGTTTTGTACAGGGCTATTTGTTCATTTTGTTGTTCTATTTTTTTTTTTTGAAGAAATGTGAAATCCTGATGTACATTGCTGCCATCCTCTTAGAAACCCTGAATTCCTATACCTTCTTCTATAGGTTCCAAATATGTGGGGCTTTGATAGTTGGGAGTGAATTTGGAATTTTACTCTATTACTAGTAAGGCCAATTTTAGGTTCTAGCTCAATTTGTTTGCTTTTTCCGGATAGAGCCTAACTCAGAGAAACTCTTATCTCAACAGACTGCATTTTAAGGCCATGACTTAAGATTATTTTTGTGACACACACTTTGGAAGAACAATACTGGGTCTAACAGATTTTTCCTAAATTGTCTCATAATTTAAAAGTCATCTTTCTATTATAGAAATTATTGTTTAGATTTAATATAACCAATTATCTTTGAGGATATTTATATTTGTAAAGATAATTGTGAAAGTAGGACATAGCAAATATAGTTTTTCCATAAGATATAAATATAATAGTAAAAGGTGGAAAGACACTAAATATATCCTAAAATTAAAGAGCAATAATTATTCTTACATGTTCATTCATATTGGTTTATTTTATTATTTCTGAATTACAGATTTTCTATACATTGTCGTAGAATGCAACAATGAACTAGAAAAAACCTTGGCAATCATGACATCTAAGTCCATTAAAAATAATGAAATCGATGAATCTAAACAAATTTCCTGAAAATCATACATGTGAAGGAGAGAGCTGAATGTGGAACCCAGGATCAGTGAGCTTTTGCTGTGTAACAATCCACCCCAAAATTTAGTGGCCAAAAATAATCATTTACTTGACTCATAATTCTGTGGGCTAGCACTCTGGACCCAGATCGGCTTAATGTATTTTCTGCTGGTCTTTTTTTCATGTATCACACTCAAATGTTAGGTTGACTAGAATCTAAATTATCTGAATAATATCATCAATCTGTTTGTTGTTTAGCAAACTCCTGGTCAGGGCTGTAAGGATAACTGGGCCATGTGTCTCTCATCAAATAGCAGGCCCAGCTGGATGAGTTCATGTGTTGGCAATGGCAGGGTTCCCAAGAGCAGAAAGGGTGGAAGCTTGCACACATTCATTTCCATTGAGTCTTTTTGGTCAAAGCAAGTCATGAAGCCAGATCAGATTCCAGGGGTGGGGAAATAGATTCTACCTCTTCCTGAAAAAAAGTTCAACCATTTGAAACTCCCCTTCTTTTGTTTTCCCCATCTCACAACCCCATTTAGTTAATTTCCAGTCCATGGATCTCTCAATGTAGAACCCTTAGGTAAGCAATTAGATACTAAAACTAACCCCTCTACTTAAGGTAACTAATTTTGGTTAATAAAACGCAGGCTCCTCTATCCAAAAGGCCATACTTGAAATGGAGCTTGAAGACTGAGTTTTCCAGACAGAAATGTAAAAGTTGTATCCAGATATAAAGAAAAAAATACATGGAAAAGCATAGAGTTTAAAAGAGAGAATATCAGGCTTTGAGTCAGTGGGAAAATCAACATGTCTTGAAGGTTAGATCACAGGGTAGAGAGTGGAGAAATGTGGTGAGCGTAAGGCTGGAGAGGTCTTTTAATATCCAGGGTGTCTTTTCACTCAAAGCAGGGGCTCTGTTACCCAGGTTCATTCGAGAGTATGTTTTTAGTTCCCACAAAGAAGTGATAAGGTAGAATTTCCATTTTTGGTAAGATTTTCTGTCCTTCTCTGTTTTACCAGAAAATCTGAATTTTCTGTAAAATGAATTTTTACTGGAAATCTGAATTAATACAAGTTCTATGAATTGAAGGATACTGCCATATAGTAGAGATTCTATGGAAATTCAGGAGACAGGAATATTATTATCAAACAAGGACGTGATGGCAGCATGAACTAGAACTTGAGGACCAAGAAAGAGCCCAGTAGTCTGCATAGGTCATGTCATCAGTGAGTGACAGATGTAAGTGACAGTCCAGAATTTTAGGAAATATAATATAAATCAGTCAGCCCACAGGTGCTTCTAGCCCAGCACTTCCTGTCTCAGAATGAGCACAGGAAGTGAGACATCATGAAGCCTGCGAGTGGGAGGCAAGAATGGGTTGATGAGAGCAGAGGAAAAGGGAAAACAAATATGATTACAAAATTCTTCACCAATGTTTGGCACATTACTACTGTAACTCAAATGGAAAAAATCTTTGCAGCCCTATAAAATTTTTATGAGCTAAAGACTGACCATTTTTTTAGAAAAAATTAGACTATTTCTATTACTAATTTTTAAAGATAATAAAATAACATAAGCAACATGGAATGTTATACCTAAAATGTTATTTGGTATCCTTTTGTTTAAATAAAAAGAAATGTAACAGCTTTCATTTATTCATATCCACCTAGAACCATTTTCTATTTCTCTCATTCAAAATCTGTTTAATCATATATACTATTCCACAATTACTACTTATCCTCTGCCCTGTGGTTTTAGTTGAACCCCCATTTACAAATCAAATCACTGACTTGGGTTTTTTTTTAATTTCTTTGTTTCAGAGGATCTTATAACGTCCTTCACAGTGTCCATGGCTATCGGGCTTGTAATAGGAGGATTTATCTGGGCTCTGTTTGTTTGCTTGTCTCGGCGAAGAGCCAGTGCCCGCATCTCCCACTGGAGCTCAAGCCGGCGATGTAGGTCCTCGTACACTCATGGCCTCAACAGGACTGGATTTTACCGCCACAGTGGCTGTGAACGGCGCAGCAACCTCAGCCTGGCCAGTCTCACTTTCCAGCGACAGGCTTCCCTGGAGCTAGGGAATTCCTTTCCAAGGAAATCAAGCTTCAGGGCTTCGACCTTCCATCCCTTCCTGCAAAGTCCACCACTTCCCGTGGAAACTGACAGTCATGTGATGACTCTCCCTTCTTCCAGTACCTCTCCCGCCATCAACGCTTCCCACAGCCTGAGCCGCCCCGATTTCCACTGGTCCAGTACCAGTCTCCCGGTGGGCCTTTCACCGCCGCCCCCACCTACCTACGAGTCCATCATAAAGGCATTCCCAGATTTCTGAGGAAGGTGTTTTTGTGGTTAATTTGTTTCCTTCTTTCCTTGTCTTTTCTGGAAAGGAAGTCATAAATAGACTGAACAATTTTGAGGACACATCCCGCACAACCAATGAGTTCCCGAACTGAAAAATACTCATGCAACTTGGACACTACAACATATATTTTCTTTGATTGTATTTTTCCTTGTGACACAAAGAGGTAATATTTTTCCAAGTAGTTCTATACTTATGTATTTTGCTTTCAATGTGAGGATTATTAAAGGTAGTGATTCTTATCTGAGAATCGGCAGTAATACAGTATGTATATTTTAGAATAAAATAAAAACATGGTATTTGTGGTTTTAATCCTCACACAATTCCCAATGTGATTACACAGCGAAAAAAATTATTGTCAACCTAAAGTTTTTTCTAGCCTAAGGATTTTAATTTCACTTTCTTTAAGATGATAGTGAACCATTTTGTAATCTTAGATTTTTAATGAATTATATGGGCACACCATGATAGAATATAGGATTCTAAAGTGCCTTGATTGCCCTCATTTATGAAAAGTATGGGAATCCAGCCAAGGAAGCTGAATTCTATGGGTATGATAGGATATTTTCATTGTGACACTGATTTTTGTGCTTTTCCTAAGAATAGTTAACTACATTATTGAGGCACAATCTTTGGATTTACTCACATGATAATCTAACTTTCTTCACTGTTGTAGTTATGTTTTTAGAAAAGCAACAACCATAAGTCCGATTTGTTCAACCTAAAAACAAACTTGAACACTGAGCTTACATTTTCCTTAAAGGATGAATTTTATTTGTTAGATTTAAATCTAGCATGTGAGAAGGTGCTTTATCCAGGGACCTTCTCCTATAACTTCACAGACAAATAAGTAGGGGTCAGTGGGGACAAGTCTGTCACTTAAATGGATATTACAGCCATGAAGTATTCTTCTTCCTGGACTGCCTCATCAGGCATTATGCCTTGTTTGTAACTCTATGAATTCCAACCTCAGATTCTGTGAAGGGTCTTTATACATTGCTCAAACCATGCCGTAGGTCGTTGGTGCAGTTATTTAAGGAGTTCACTGCCACAGGTGGCCACCCTCTTAAAGAAAGGTACAGCCCCAAAATGTGAGTACCAGAGAGCTTCCGTGGTCAGTGGCTGTGGCCGCCCTTTTCCGTTTAAGCACACAAGTTCACTGGACAATTACTCAAAAGGCCTGTACTTTATTTCTGAGACAGCGAATATTTAGCTTATTCACTGTTTGTTTGTTTCTGTGAACATTGGGATTTTTGGTGAAGAAAAATGTACTCTCATTTTAGTGTTGGCAGTGCAGTGTTCCCAGCTGATAGTATCTAAATATGGCTCAAGATTGCAATAATCTTTATAAAATGAGATTTTGTGTAGCATTTCTTTATTATTTTTATTTAGCTTACATTTTTTATTGTTCCTTAAGGACAATTATTCTTAATGATGTCTATAGATAGATGCTCTCTAATGCAATATACAGAAAGAAAGAAAGAAAGAAAGAAAGAAAGAAAGAAAGAAAGAAAGAAAGAAAGAAAGCAAGCAAGCTCACTCCCAGGAAAACTAATTTGTTTTCAGTTCTTTTTAAACAAATTTTGCAATCGTCATATAGCGTTTTTAAGGGATCATTACCTTAGTAACAAAGCTATCTTGTTTGTATATTGTCCTTAATGTTCAACATGAGAAGCAAGCAAAGGTTATGGTTTTTATCTAGATTTTATATTGAGAGTAAAAACTGTTTGGATCTCTCAAACTAGAAAATGAAAGAAATCTTCTGCTGTATTCAACCATCAGGGAGATGGTGCTCTCCTCCCTCCCGAGCTGCAAAACAACCCAAACGAGTGTCTTGTAAATACTGTGCAATGTAAAATGTGAGATTAAAGCAAAACCTGGAGACTCTTTAATTGTATTTTTTATGTGAACTGTTTAATTGATTATGAAACAAAATTAAACTGATGTTAATTTTGATTCACTGGTTATTTATTGAATAGCTTGTAAATATCTCACATTTACTTCAGCATTTTAGCCCAATGTAGAACATTCTTTATTCCTCAGACACAAACATTATTCTATATAAAAATGTATAAAAGAAAAAGGGTGACATCACCAATAAATGGATCAGGAAGTTTCAATAAATTAATGCAGATGGAAAATAAGTTATTTATTTGAAAACATTAATTTAGATTCTTACCTCATTAGATAAACAATTTTGTAATTATTTCATTAAATATTTTAGAGCATAACTTTTTAAATTGAGATATAACTGACATAAAATGACATTAGTTTCGGGTGTAGAAAAACAACAAAAAAGTCAGGCTTGATAAGTAAGTTTCAGCTTAGCTAGGAGCAGACAGCAAGAGGGCTGAAGTTTAAGTTGTATTATTGGCTGCAGTGAGGATAGGAGGAACTCGGGTTGGCAGCTGGTAACTAACAACCAAATGGCATGGGAATTGCAGAGTAAAGGTATCAGAGCATTACGGAAGTAGCCTAAGATGTTTGTTCAAAGATGAGGGACAAATTAAGGCTTAATATTGACAAAATGCATGACAAAGGGTTAATGATCTTTACATAAAGCACTCATATGCAATGGGAAAAATCATCATAAGAGAGAAATTAGGGAATTCACTAATGAAAGTAAAAACAAAAAAAAATTCAAAATGGAAAAGAAAACTCTATCCACACTGAAAGTAAGGTAAACTAAAAGCTCCTATTAAGAATCTATGAAGACAAACAAGCAAGCAAAATATAACCAGAGACATCGAAATGAGGTACAAACTGATAGTAACCAGAGGAGAGGAGGGAAAGGTATAATGGGGGAAAATAGGGGACAGTCCACTAAGGAACATATATAAAGGACACACAGACAAAGCCACAGGAGGTAGTTTAGAGGTGGGAGGTGGGGATGGGTGGGGCTGTGGTGGAGTGAAAATGGAGACAACTGTATTGAACAACAATGAAAAAAAATCTACAAAAAATAACAGTAAGATAGAGTAGACTTCTGATAAGATTGAGAAAGGACACCAAGAACAACATGTAGTTCCCAGCTCAGAGACTCAGTGTGATACTGTAGCCAATCAGTTAAGTGGAGAAAATCTTCATAGAGGACAGGAACACCAAGTCTGGAGAGACAAGTACTGAAGACATGAATGGGGTGCCCACCCTACTTTGATAAGGATTGAACCCACCCTACTTCAGTCATTAATCAACAACTTTGAGAGTTCAAAGAAAAATGACTTTGCCCATGAGTGTCATTTTCTCCTCTAATAAGTTTTTGTCAGACACTGTTGAAGTTCAAAGACAAACTTTCTTTATACCTTCAGAGAAATATATATAGAATTTGTCTTGCTATAAAACATCATTCTTGGATGTCAATTATCTGATAGATAGAATGGGATTAGTGGAAAGTCCAATTGGTCCATTTGGGATTTTCCCTAACACATTCATGTCTTCAAACAATCACAAATAAACTTTCTCAAATTAAAAAAAAAAAAGCCCCAGCAACATATAAATGTAAAATGTGGATTTGGGAGAAACTAATTCTAGTTATTATAAAATTTCATAGTATAACTCAGGTGCCTAATGGTTATTAAACCAAAGCCTCCACTGAATAGACAGCATACAAAACGATCCTCTTCCCCCAAACCCAAACCTGTTACAGCTTGATTGGACTAAGGCTGTACTTTTGACGTAGAGGTTTTTCAGTCATTTCTCGACTGATGAGATGAGCTAGGATTTAAACTTACAGTCAGAGGGAGCCAAGTGCAGATTTAAAGTGCTCACTATACTCACAGTAAAATCTGACAAAATCTCTGAACTCTGACACTGGTCATAGTCTGTAAATGCTCATATAGAAAAGTCTGGTGATCTTCAACCAGCAGGTACCAAACAGGAATTATAAATATAAAAACGGGAGGTAGAACCAGAGGTCATGTCGAAATAAAAGGTGAAGTGGGTAGTATCCATTTGGCCAGCATAAATAAACAAAGTGGGAGGAGAGGAAAGAAAGCAGATTATCCGAAAGAAAAAATATGATTGGCCTGGGAAGACCCAGAGGGACTCCTTTGTTTTTCCCACAGCTCCCAGGCTCTCTGATAGATTTTTCTGCTCTTTCTGATTATGTTTTGTGCTCCTGAGTTTCACTTGCAGGGGACAAATATTTGTTGTGCTTCACCCACATGTATTTCCATTTTTGCTTACTTAACAATTTAATTTTCTTGGGGGAGTAATTCTTCCATGTCTCTCAGTCTTATTGTGACTCTCACAGTTCCCCCACCTGTCTCTATCTCCCCCTTTCTGCTCTTCAAATTGGAGAAAATTTCCCCTTTTAAATCAATACTCCATATCATGTCTTCAATTCCATTCCCTTCTGGCCTTCCTAATGATTTTATTGCCTCAAATATCCCTTCTTTCTCTAGCATTATCTCTACTTCTATCTTAAGTTGGGGGCTTTAAAAACAGATTAGAAAACAGTGATTCATATGCAGAAAAAATTGATGGGGGTGGGGAGCTCTCTCAGCAATGACTATCTAGGGAGGACTGAGAGAACAAGATTGGGTAGAAGAAGAGAGTAAATGGAGTGGCATTTCCGAAAAAGGCATCAGCCAATCCTATAGAGAGAGCTAGGCTGGCCCTTCAGATTTGTCCCTGATTGAAGCAAAGGACCAGACAGTGATTAAGGCGGGGTAACAGTTGGGTTAAGGTTAAAGCTAGGGCTGAGTGAGTGCTGAATGAGGTAATACAAAAAAACATCCTGTGAATAGGGCTCTTGGCGGGCAGCCAGTCAGGTCAAATAACAACTATTCCCTGGGCATGGTGGCTTTCTGAGAAGCTCTAAAGTGACAAAGATTCTCTGCTTGACCAAGCTCTACTCTGGCTCCCTTGAACTCTCCTCTCAAACAGGCTCTGACTTTCAAGCCTCCATGTTCATCTCTGCATTGCCCAATTTTAGCAAACAACCTGCTAAGTTTAACCATCATACTCCATCCTTGCTGTCTGGTCACCCTTGATATCCAACCAAGTTCCTTATCCTCCACCTTCTTCCCAGGTGATTTCGGATCATCCTGCCCTGTCTGGTAAGAATCCTGTTTGTCCAATTTCGTCAGAACCCCACTTAACCCCTGACATATCCTCTCATTGTCTCTATTGATCCCCGCCCAACTCCTTGGCTATAAATTCTCACTTTTCCTTAGTGTATTCAGAATTGAACCAGTTTCTACGTTGAGGTCTGCTTCCCCTACTGCAATTGCTTTTCTCAATAGATTGTGTTTTTACTACTCTGATTACTGTCCAGCCGGGGTTTTTTTTTTTCCTTTCAACAATACCGATTTTGACTTCTGCAGTGACTGCCAGGCTGTTGGTTTTCACAGATACTGCATTTGCAAGGCTGCTGATTTTCAAGGCTACCATTGGAGCTGCCAAGAAGAGGCTGAGAATAGGCAAGTTGGTATACACATGGCCCACTGTCTTATCAAGAGTCACTTGTTTTCCTTAAACAAATGTTCCCTGGATTGTTGCAAGCCTTCAGTTACTTTCCAGAGAACTGAAAATGTTATTTTTTTTTTTTTTTGCCAGTGTCCTCATTGTTTTTATGAAGGAGAAAAATTTCAGAGGTCCTTCATCCATCACTCCAGCAGGGCTACTGCTTATTGACATCTTGGCATTTGGATAATCTTGCTGTAAAAATCTACTGGCATAAAGTGCATAGTTCATACAAATGAGAATCAGAGCCCAGCAGCTCTTCACCAGAATACTGTAGCGCTTTCCCCTGGTTCTGCTTTTCTTGTGATGTGAAATGACCAGTGGGAGTCCAGACCACCTTTAGAAGGAGTTAACTGATTTTCGTACCCTTCCTCAACCCTGCACCCCTGTGAGAGCAGAGTGTACCATGCCTCCTGGCGGTTAACACACTACTGCATTATACCTCAGTTTAAAAATCTGGATCCTATACTCCAAGGCTTTCAGTCCTCAACCTCCCCAAAATAAATCTCCTGATTCATTAACTCTATTTCTTCTGGACAAGTGTAATCTATTGTTCAAATCCCTTCCACAAAGGTCTGGGACTGGAGAGGTGCTCCTGTGAAAAACATCAAGATTAAATGTGTTGCTTAACACACTTGCAGTCCTTATTTAGAGAATTCCATTCATCTGAATGGTAGAAATGGACCCTTTGTGTAAAGACTTATTTGTCCTCTGCCTTACCCCTAAGTACATGCTTTTCCATAAGTTTATTCCTCACTGAGATTTTCATTAGGTGGGACAGTTCAATAATATTTCCCACATGCTTTGACATTTTTTTTGAAAAAAGTTTCATTCCATTAGGTCAATTCCACCTCAAGGTATCTGCATAAGTGGGCCTGGCCTCTGACGTTATCTTCCTGAATGATCTCTGATTGCTCACTCAGACACACTGTAGACGAACGGTCTCACAGAATCTTGTGCTATCTTTCCCAAATCAAATCTGTAAAGTTCACTTGCAATTTAATGTATTCTTTTTGAGTCATCTTGACATTTTGACTTCGTAAGTGTAAACCGAAAACTGGATTTACTGGAAATTTGTTTTTAAAAATAAAGCAACATTTGCCAGATCCCTGATCTACAGATGCTTTATAAAATTAGGCAATGGTTATGAAGTAATGCAGCTGAAAAAAATTTTTAAAGGAATGTATCTCCAATATTTCTAAAACATATACAAGAAAGAATAAAACTATGTTCAATAGGAACAGAGAATTATACAAAGAATAGTGTAAATTGTTAGCATTAACATCAAATCCAATTTTTTAAAAAGGAGGCAGAGAACACAATCAAATTATTAAAAAGTAACAATGTTTAGCATTTTGAAAGAACTGGAAGAGAAGCTTTTCTTTATTTCACAGCCATAAATACATAAATAAGTAAGCTTTTGGGTACAATGAACCTATATTAAAAAATGCATATTATGTTTAATTAATAGAACCTTTGAATAGTTTATGATAAATGGCATCTTATTTTATAGAAACATTGAAAGTTGAAATTTTCAGAGGGCAATTTTTATTAATGAGTTAAATAGTTCACAGATAACTCTTGCAACTGAATGGGATCGTGTTATGATACATTCATCACTTCGTTTTTACTAACTGTTTAGCTGCACCCTTGCCTGCTGGCATTGAGAGGGAAACAAAATGGCTAAATAGAGGTGCAGAGGAGCTCTGAGCATACTTACCTCACACGTGCTAAGGTCAAGTTGTTTTGACAGTTACATAAAGTATTTTGGGGAGGGATAGGACAACTGGGAAGTTTGAAGGTAGACTAGGTATCAAATAGTAAGAGAGTATTATGAATTTTGTTAGATGTAAAAAAAATGTTATTGTGATTATGTAAAAATACGTGTTTGCTTTTCAGAGATGCATACTAAAACACACAGAGGGGAGATATTATAATTCCCGAGGGGAGCAAAAAAGCAACCAGTGTGGCAAAGTTGCTTCTGAGAGGAGCCCAAGGTGGCTAGTTCTAATGAGTTCAGCTGAACCAGCCACCGAAAGATGGCATCTCTTCAGTGAAGTTCAGCTCCAACACCAGCACCTGTTGGCTTCTCCTGGGATACATCCTTGCATTTCCACGGGGTCCCAGCCAGCTCCCTGTGGTTCAAGGACCAGCACACCAGCACTGCCCAGACAGTGCGGTCTATACCGGAACACAGGCCTGGAGTGGGGGTTTAGAGCCTCAACTGAACGTCCATGATTGAACATGAATCAAGAATCTGTGGGGCTAGGTGAAAAAGGCAATGGGATTAAGAAAATTGAAACTCATAGACACAGACAACAGTATGGTGATTACCAGAGGGAAAGTGGAGTACGGAAAAGGTAGAAGAGGATAAAGTGAGGATAAATGGTAACAGAAAGAGGACTTGATTTTGGGTGAAAATACAATGCCATGTACAGAAGATATTTTATAGAATTGTACAATTGATGCCTATATAATTTTATTAACCAATGTCACCCCAATAAATTCAATAAATTTTTCTTTAAAAGTCTTGTTGAAACCCATGGAGCTCCTATCAGATGTGCTGAACAGGGTTCAGAAGTACATGTGATGGTTACTGGGAGTTGGGATCAGACAACTAAATAAATTGTGGGTTTCCAGAACTCCTTGTAAGGCTGAGACCTTGTCCCAGCCTGAAAAGGCACAGAGTGACCTCTCTGTGTCTGGCAGGCTGCAGTCTTAACGCAGGAGTTAGAAAACATGGGGAATTGGGTGGGGGCCCATGCTGAAGTCCCAGACTGGCTGCATACAAGCATTTCCAAACAAGGAGGGTATGGGTTAAGCTGTCCTGAAGGCCAGCTGGCATTTGAATGTTTGGACCAAAGCCCAGAGGTACAGAAGAAGTATGCCTTCCAAAAGAAAGTCAAGCAAAATAATAAGCAAATTTAAAAGAAAATAATAAGATTTACACAGTCAATGCCATTTCCTTTCACTACATCCATGATACACTTTGCCACAGGTGGTTCTGAAGGATTTGTAAGTATTTGGGATCTATGCAACAAAAAGAGACTGTGCCAGTTCCATCAGTACCTCACCAGCACCATGACACTTGCCTTCAGTAATGATGGGACTACATTGCAATGGGACTACATCCCATGTGTGTGAAATGGGTGACACAGAACATCCTGAAGATGGTCTTTTCATTAGCCCAGTGACAGGGGCAGAAACAAAACCGAAGTCCATCAAATCATCCCACGAAAGTGGTTTCTCCTTGGAAAGATTTGTTTTGCCCCCAACAAATGCACACTTTCCCCCTGAGGCTTCTGTTATAGTCCTGGAGAATACATTATCTAGTACAGGCATTTCTCTCTTGTCTGTCTTACAAAAACTTGCCTATGTGCCCTTTCATACTGCCTTTGTGTGGTGTGAGGAGTATTTGTGTGTTACTCTACAATACTCAACAGCAGAAAACTGGAAAAAGCAAATATGGCAAAATATTAAGCATTTTAAAATCTAGGTGATGGGTTTATGAATGTTTATAATACCATTTTCTTTTCTATATATTTGAAAGTTTCAATGAAAAACAATTTAAAAATGTCTTGTAGCTAAAAAAAATGTTTTGGCAATTGAGATTTTGAAATCACCAGTGGAACACGTGGAGTAACAAAATAATTATTTTTACTTTTAGCAGTTTTATTTTGCATTTTTAAAGTCTTTAAAATATAAGCTAGAGTTAAATATTTAATTCTGTGCTTTGAAAAATTGAATATAAAGGAATATACCTAAAAAACCTTTTTTTCTCCTTGCATTTCTTCATTCAGCTTTTCATTCGTCTTTGCTTTGTTACACAGTATTTGTAAGAGGGCTCCTAATCAGGATAACAGAAGTAAGTAGATGATAAAGTTACAGCCAAGAGGAAGTACTGTGGAGACAGTAATGAGGTTAGTGCTCGAAAAATAGAGTCTTACATGCTAAACACTCACCAGTAAAGGGCCACAGATTCATCTCTTAGTGTTCTAACTGTAAATTTATAGAAAGGGATGTGAAGAGATGGATTGTTCAAATGCTCATAAAATAAAGGCAAATCATTTATCCAGGAGAAGCACAGTCACTTCCAATCTGAAGTTTATACTAAACAGGATCCTGTGTGATGTAATGAGCAGAACACTAAACAGTAGGCTTAGGATAATTAAAGCAAGGAGTTTTATGGGAATTTAGTGTCATCATCAAAAAATAATCAGTGGAAATAATCTTATTAGGGAAAATGGCACCATATCATTAAGGTAAGCAGAACCTCAGTGACTTTGGGAGATTTTTTAAATATCTTGAACGAGCCTTTGTAACCAGTTTCAAGAACCCAAATGGAGTTGATGAACTTTGAAGGAAGACTTCTAGGAATCCTTTAAATCATGTACATTAGTGGACATGTATGGGCCTTTTCTTGAGGACATGGTTCACAACTTGTATCAGAAGGACCTTTGATGCAGAAAGTATTGAGAATCATTGATTTGTAGAAATAAAGAGGTTGTTCATCCATTACGAATAACTTTGTCTTAATGAGGTTTTAAAAAATATGTGTGATGAGTTTTGGGATTGTACTCTCTGCCCACTTCTCCGAATGCACAATCTGCATGTCCACTAGAGAAAGGAAACATATGCTCCATGAGTCAGCTCACAGGGCAGGTGTGATCTTCCTGTGAAAGTGGAAGCACTAATTTAGGAATAATTGGTAGGGAAACCTATTCCATATAAGCTTGCAGGTAAGCACAGGGAGGATTCTGGGAAAGATAAAGATTTTTATGGGAAAAAAAATTTTGAATGTATTCCAAACAAAGTTAAGTAGAAATTTTATGTAGTGTGTTAATTAGCTTAACATGAGTATTTTTAAGGCAGGTGTAATCCAAAACATATTTTAAACATTAAAAAAGAAAAGTTGAGAGACTTTTGGCCAAGATGGAGGCATAGGTGGAAAAGCTGTACCTCCTTGCACAATCAAGATTAAGGTCAACCAATATTTATAAACAATAACACAACCAGAACACAGAAAATTGAACTATGGAAGTCTGACAACCATTCAACCAGACTGGTAAGAGGGGTGGAATCAGCAGTCGTCAGAGAGGGAACGCAGCTGGAAAAGGCAATATTTGGCAGACATGGGAGCGCCAAGGAGAGTAGGTGGTGTGGAGCTTACAGACCCCAGACTTGGGGAGGAGACAAACAGAGCACATAGGGCAGTTGGCCGACTGCGGATACACATTTATGCACAGATAAACTATGCACTTGTGGGAGGCAGGGGAGGGGATGGAAATCGGAGAGAGCATGGAACAGGCACCACTGTTCCCTCTCTGTCCCTGACCCCACAGACAGTGTCACAACCCTGTGACTGGGTTGCCCCGCCCTGGTGAACACCTAAGGCTCCACCACACATACATAACAGGTGCCACTCGACCAAACATGACTCAAACAGAAGAACAGCTCAGAGCCCCAGAGCCAATACTTTTAAGCGACCAAGAGATAGCCAACCTATCAGATGCACAGTTCAAAACACTGGTGATCAGGATACTCACATAATTGGTTGATTTTGGTTGCAAATTAGATGAACAAATGAAGGTGAAGCTAAGTGAAATGAAGGAAAATGCACAGGGAACCAATAGAGATGGGAAGAAAAATGGGACTCAAATCAATGGAGTGGACCAGAAGGAAGAAAGAAACAACCAAACAGAAAAGAATGAAGAAACAAGAATTCAAAAAATTGAGGAGAAGCTTAGGAACCTCCAGGACACCTTTAAACGTTCCAACATCCCAATTATAGGGGTACCAGAAGGGGAAGAGGAAGAGCAACAAGTAGAAAACTTATTTGAATGAATAATAAAGGAGACCTTCCCCAATCTGGCAAAGGAAATACATTTCCAGGAAGCCCAGGAAACTCAGAGAGTCCCAAAGAAGGTGGACCCAAGGAGGAACACACCAAGGCACATCATCATTACATGATTTTACCCAATATTAAAACGAAGGAGAGAATTCTAGAAGCATTCTAGACTGTCTATAAGGGGACAGTCACTTACAAAGGAGTTCCCATCAGACTGTCAGCTGATTTCTTAAAAGAGACCTTACAGGCAAGAAGGGGTTGGAAAGAAGTATTCCAAGTCATGAAAGACAAGGACCTACATTTAAGATTGCTCTATTCAGCAAAGCTTTCATTTAGAATGGAAGGGCAGATAAAGTGCTTCTCAGATAAGGTCAAGTTCAAAAAGTTCATCATCATCAAGCTCTTATTATATGAAATGTTAAAGGGACTTATCTAAGAAAAAGAAGATAAAAAGCAGGAACGAAGAAAGGACAGCAAACTCACAGTAATTAACATTCACACCAAAAAACAAAAGCAGACTAAGCAGACACCTAAATCAGGAGATCACATGGAAGGTTAGCAACAGGGGAGTGGGAGGAGAGGGTGGGGAGAAGGTACAGAGAATAAGTAGCATAGATGGTGGGGAGAAAATAGACAGGGAGAGGGCAAGGGTAGTGTGGGAAATGTAGAAGCTAAAGAACTTATGATACATGGACATGAACTAAAGGGGGGAGTGTGGGTGGGAGAGGGTGTGCAGGGTGGAGGGGAATGAAGGAGGGAAATGGAGCAACTGTAATGGCAAAATCAATAAAAGATTTTTTTTAAAAAAAGAAAGAAAAGTTGAACGAATTATCCATAGACTGACTTTGCACAATGCAGTTTCATGGAACAGTGTGCTAAGGTAAATGGCAAAATGTATTCTTCTGTAACTGAATGAGATAGTTTGCTGAGTGCAGTTAAATAAATACAGTAAATAAAGTAAAGGTTTTCATTCTGGCATTCATCAGGTCACACGTTTCTTAAGGTCTTGACTAGGTCATAGTTGTAAAATGTATTATGTATCTTGTGTATATGTGTATGTATACATATGTAATTTAATATTCTATATATTGAGAAAAATCACCTTTGAAAGGGAAGAGATTTCAGATCATTGATGAGATTTAGGAAAAAATGAAGGGGCAGCTGATAGCGATTGAGAGAACTGTGTGAGGCCCCAAGGTGTTGACTTTGAAGGGGACTGAGGTGTCATTGTCCTATGTACAGCGTTTCTTGTATCTTGTATCTTCTTTGGTAAATGTCTCTATTTTTTATACTACAAGGCTGAATACCTTCTGGACAGACCTCATATGTATAAGTATATTGTATACATATTAGATTCTAAAATGTATTTTTCTTAATATCAAAAATATGGAATATTGATTTATAAACACATACACATATACATACATACATATACATACCCCATATGTTCATATTTATATAAAATATATACATACATATTCTGTAAAGATTGAATAACTTGCTTAAGGTCTTACACTGTACAAAAATGATGGGGCTGGGATTCACACCAAGGCGGTATATCCCCAGAGTGTACATTTCAGCCACTAAGTGAAACTCCGTCTATGTCCAATGATATAGTCACACTATTTGCTTATATAAAATATTTATTTTCCATTGCCTGTGTCTAGTAAAGAAGTGATGCATCTGTTTCACTAAAAATACTACTTAATCATTAAAACTCAAGTTAACATGAAAGAAACAATATCTATTACTATTACTGAAGATCTAGAACATTTGGATAGTGAACATTTTATTTAAGTTTTCACAATTGAGAGAAGTCTAGAGCAGCCAATATAATAGCTTTGACATCGTTCAGTCAGCTACTTTCTAAGTGTAGGAAGGATTATTTCATTTGTACGTCATTAACAGAGTACATAAGGGGTTTATTTGTCTTTACTCTCAAATTCCAGCCAGCCTTATGACTGTTAATAGTAGAATTGACACAGCAATTTTATTCTAGGAATTTATACCAATGAAATTATTCAAGGAAAGCAATAAAGCTACATTCATGAATATCCATAGTGTGTCCATATTTGTAATAGAATGTGATAAAATATTAGGGAGAAAAAACCAAGAGGTCTTATATCAAGGGTGATAAAGACAGCTATATCAACACAGTGGAGTATTATATAAATATTATAAATAATTATAAAAATTCTGTAAAATCATGTTAAATGTCTAAGTGTCAAGAAAGAATAGCAACATTCTAATTTATAGCTATATACTTAAAATCTTTTAAAATTTCAACAATTAAAAATACATAACTGTAAAAGGAAGTCTGAAAAAATGAAAAAAAATTATGTTATCATGGAATCATAAGCATTTTGTTATCTTTCTTTAATCTTGTAATTTTTATCTTTCCAATGAGTATTTGAGAATTCTTTGGCAAGTCTCTGGATTTTCATTAGAGGTTTTTAGGATTTCATTAGCCATTAGTGGACTTCAAATGCCAGATCCTCCACTCATCAATAGGATAATATTCTACCAATTAATTAATTGTTTTTATATTTCTTTTTTTCTTTGCTTCAACCTTAGAAATAGAGGAAATGCAACAATGAGATTACATAATACCAGATGCAAAAATTAAGACCCTTTCCGTTTTTCTCATTTAAATTATTAATTTCATTCTGGTCAGCAAGCATTGGGAAACACTTATAATGTACTAGGTAATGCATAAGGTTCAGCTACAATCTGTGAAATCAGTTGGTCATTTGAATGCAGAGTGGAAACTGCTGTGAAAGGAAAATACAGATACAATGCAGCAAAACATGTCCAGAAGGTGAGAGAAGACATTCTAAAGGAGCAACAAGCCACTCACTTTTTAGAAAATATTTCCCTGTCTTTGTGAAACATAAATTGTTTTTGTAAGAGCCTCACTTGCTTGAATCAATGTTCATGCAGGAACTTTGCAATATACCTATCGAACATTAACTAGAAGGCTGCTGTACCCCTAGTATTGGTTTTATGCACAAAAAAACAACCTATTCATTACTAAGTTTTAGCTCTAGAGAAAAAAATCAGTGTGTCTAAGAAGATTTTAAAAAGATAAAATTGGGAAGGTTTGGGCAAAAAGCATCCTGTACTAAGACTTAAGTTGGATTTTGAGAATAGAAAAGAAGTATTGATCATTGGGCCATGAACAAAACATAAAAAAATAAATAAAAGATTTGAAGTCCAAACCAAATAAACTTGAGACGGGGACAATTTCCATCTCATCCTTCCACTTGCTATGTAGAACAGCTACTGAGCACCTGTTACGTGTCAGGCATGGTGGTTAACACGTGTTATAACTGAGGAGGTACAAAATGTAATGTGCTATAGTAACACAGTGTGCTCAGTGCTATGCTCAGAGAAATGGGGAGCCCAAAGCACGGCAGGTAGGCCAGGTTTAATGAGAGAGTATTTTGGGAACTTTCTGGGAAAGTGTCCAGTCACCTGACACCTGAAAGAAAAGGAGAGATGGGAGTGAGTGCTCCTGGCAGGAGGAAATGGTGTGTGTGAAAACCAAAGGCAGCAGAGAAGGTGCTGCTTCTGAGGAACTGAAAGTTGTTTCTCGTGGCTTGAGACAGGTTTTGGTGGCAAGAGGGGGGTCAGCGAGCAGCCATTGGTGAGGGCAGCGTGGGCCATCCTTGAAAGCCTGAGGCTGGGTCAGGACTTCAGTTTAAGAGCAATGAGGAAAGTAAGACAGGTTTTGAAGAAGGAAGTGAGATGATCAGAGATATGTTCAGAAAGGTCACTTTGACAGGACGTGAAGAAGAGATTGGAAGGAGAAGGCTGGAGGTAATGGGAACACATGGAGACTGCTGAGGTAGTTCAGAGGAGGGAGAAAAGAGCATGGCCTGCTTCAGGGAATCCTCATGTGTCATCCAAAGAACTTGAACTCCCCCATTTCCTTTTTCTCTACTCAAATGGTAGAAACTCCCATGTGTATATCTATAAACATAATTGTCAGAGTTATTGGGATCTGTACCTAAATACACAGGTATGTCCAAAAGTGTCTAATTCTGATTCCCTCCCCTCACTCCCAAAATGCCAGAACAGCTCTTCCTGTGGTTGGAGAGAAGAGAGAAGTTTTTATCTTCTCTGTTCTTCCTTATCCAAAACTTAAGCTCTGAACTGTTTTGATCAAGGAACTGGCAGGGGTTGGGTTTCCCTCCATCTCTGTCTGGCTGTTGTTTTTTTGAGGCACTCTGACAGCCCTGGAGCCATAAAGAGACTAGTGTAGACCTAGAAGCCATTCCCTGTCCTGGTCCCACTCAACACAGTTTCATCTGCTTGTTATTGGGGTTATAAACTATTTCCAAACAAATGTAAATCCTTGCACTTGACTGCCTGTTAATATTATCAGTACACATTAATCTAGTGCCTGTGTGACCCCCACAGGATCACAGCAGAAAGCCAAATGTACCTTCTTCCCTTCTCTTCGTTGTCACCTAGATTACACACCACTTCTCCCTTCTGTGGGTGGCAAATTTCCTGGCTTCACATCCAGGAAAAAGTCAGTGAACTTGGAGAGAGAAAGAAAAATCCAAGTCCAAGTTCTGCACTCATTTGAAGTCAGTTCACTCGTTTGGTATTGAATTGTTATAATTTCTCAAAAGAAAGTAGCAGAACTAAATTTTCTTACAGTCTTTCTAGCTAAAAGTCACGGTTTAATGAGTCAGATAGAACATCAGTTTCCCAGACTGGGAAGGACAGTGAAAGGAGTACAGATACAGGATAATAGAATAATAATTAAGAAAAGCCAGAGCTTATCAAACAGCCGCATCTCCTCCTTCCTAGACAGTGAGGTGTTCTTTCCTGAGGACCAGGCGCCAGGAGTCCTGGGGAGGTGGAGGCTGCATTTGCCTCAGATGCCCTCCCCCCAGGGCCTTTCTGCTACTCCCGCCAAGACCTGATCAGCGTTTCATGTGGGCTTCTGCCAGCCCATTGACCTTTCTTCCTTACTCATATTGGCACTGGAATCAGCCTTGTTCCCGGAGGAACTCTACTAGGATAAAGGTTCTGGATGGGCTTCCAGTTTGTGTTTCAGCCACAATCGTCGAAAACCTATTGCTCACCAATCTGACAGACCTGCTCCAGGCTAGAGATACATCCCTCCAAGTTTCCACCTTGATCATTGGAAGGAGTATTCCAACCTGAATTGAAAATATTGAAACTTGAAAAATGTTCATTCCTTCTAAAGCTATTAAGTCTTAAAATCAAATGTCTCTGTATATTCTTAGAGGTGAGATTTGGGTGAAGAATGGGAGTGCACAAGCAAGGTAGGGGCCCAGGACACAAATGCCTGACTCTGCAGGTTCATGGAAGAGAGTTACAAAGGATGTTAAAAACCAATGGGGTAGCAGATGACCATGGACAGCCTCAGCAGGAAGGAGCTGGTACCTCTAGGGCCATTGTGCAGGAGCCACATACAGAATCTGGTTCTTGGGGGAGGAACGTAGCCTCTTTCAAAACATGGTCTGTGGGGATTAAACATCAGAACTCTCTTTCCTCTAATCTTTGGCCTCTTTAATTGCCTATCTCTGCCTCCTTTTGGCTAAGTCCAAGCAGAAGCCAGAGGACCACAGGACATGGAGGGATTTGGAGGTCAGCATCTAGGGAACATAAAGCAGAGTGAAGAAAAGCAGAGAGCACATCAAAAGAGGCAACTGGGGAATATCCAACTGAGCAGGGCACCTGGGTTTGCAACCTGTGGGATCACATCTCTCCCCAGAGCAGGTCAAAACTCAGGTGTACTGGGAAGTTACATACAACTAAGGCAAAAGGAAACAAATAGGCTGAGAGCTCAAAGGCCACAAAGTGGGCTGGGTGAGCCCAAGGAGAGAACCAGATGCCAAATCTG
>PVKM010013698.1:0-29931 GCA_004027735.1 Carollia perspicillata | reverse complement strand
TCTGTTCCATGTCTCCATGTCTCTGGTTTGATTTTGCTCATTAGTTTCTGTTGTTCATTAGAGTCTAGTTATAAGTGTGATCAAATGGTATTTGCTACATAAAATAAGCCAGTCGGTGAAAGACAAACAGTCTCCAGTTCCATCCATGCTGTCGCAAAATGTAGGAGTTCCTTCTTTCTGCTGCACAGTATCCCATTGTGTAAATGTACCACAGTTTTCTAATCCACTCATTTACTGATGGGCATTTGGGCTGTTTCCAACACTTAGCTACTGTAAATAGTGCTGCTATGAACATAGGGGTGCATAAGTTCTTTTGAATAGCTGTTTCAGGATTCTTAGGGTATATTCCCAGCAGTGGAATCACTGGTTCATAAGGCAGTCCCATTTTTAATTTTGAGGAAATTCCATACTGTTTTCCACAGTGCCTGTACCAGTCTGCACTCCCACCAACAGTGCAAATAGGGTTCCCTTCTCTCCACGTTCTCACCAGTATTTGTTGTTTGTTGATTTGTTTATGATGGCCATTCTGACAGGAGTGAGGTTGTATCTCATTGTGGTTTTAATCTGCATCTCTCTGATGGCTAGTGATATTAAACTTTTTTTTATATGTCACTGGGCCATATGAATGTCCTCCTTAGAGAAGTGTCTATTCATGTCCTTTGCCCATCTTTTAATTGAGTTGTTTGCCTTCCTAGTGTTGGGTCATATGAGTTCTTTACATATTTTGGAGATTAAACTCTTGTCCATTATAGATTAAACTCTTGTCCGATGTATCATTGGTAAATATGTTCTCCCATACAATCAGTTCCATTTTGATTTGATGATGGCTTCTTTAGCTGTGCAGAAACATTTTAAGTTGATGTAGTCCAATTTGCTTATTTTTTCCCTTTATTTCCCTTGTCCTAGAAGATATATCAGCAGAAATATTGCTATGTGGGATGTCTGAAATTTTACTGCCTATGTTTTCCACTAGGACTTTCATGGTATCATGACCTAGATTTAAGGCCTTTATCCATTTTGAGTTTACCCTGGTGTATGATGTAAGTTGATCATCTAGTTTTATTTTTATTTTTTTTTTTTTTGCATGTAGCTGTCCAGATCTCCCAACACCATTTATCGGAGAGACTGTTTTTGCTAGAGGCATGGGTTTATTTCTGGGCTCTCCAGTCTCTTCCATTGATCTATGTGTGTATTCTTATGCTAGCACCAGACTATTTTGATTATAGTGCATTATATGAAACTTATATGAAAATTGTGATCCCTCCAACTGAGGCTATTCAGGAACTTTTTTGGTTCCACATAAATCCTTGGAATATTTGTTCTAGATCTGTGAAATATGCCATTGGTATTTTAATAGGAATTGCATTGAATCTATAGATTGATCTGGGTAGTTTTCAACATTTTAATGGTGGCATTTCTTCCAATCCATGAACACAGTATATGCTTCCATTTATTTGTATCTTCCTCAATTTCTTTCTTCAGCGTTCTGTAGTTTTCCAAGTGCAGGTCTTTTACATTCTTGGTTAAATTTATTCTTAGGTACTTTATTTTTCTTGTTGCTATAGTAAATGGTATTTTTTTCTTAGATTTGGAATCCTTTTGTTAAAGGATTCTTTTAAAAGCATACTTTTTTAAATTTGTCTTCATGAATGGGAAGTTCAGTGGTTCAATAAAGAAAAGTGCTAGTCTTAAGCATATTTGTTGTACTTGCCCATCTCCATGCACACTTATTTGTATAACAGAAATCTTGTAAATGTTTATTAAGTGTAACTGGTTTTTTAATTATTATATAGTCTAGAGAGAAAGGAAGATTGGGTTTGGGAATGCTAATGAAGACTTAAGGAATTGACCCAAAACACTTGATAGCAGGTGGAATTATACAAAGGGGCTTGCTTGGTCCAAACCATGGCACCTTACGGGGCACTGACCTACAATACCAAGGGATGAAGGACTATCTGAGTAGCCTTGGAGAGACTAGCATTAAATTTAATGTGACTTTTCTTTTTTCTCATTAACAGCTGGCTTTGGGAAAATAAGTTTTCTTATTGACCCATGCATACAGGAAGCTCTCAGGTCCCCATCGGTGGCCAGAGTGGTAAAACTGGGAAATCACTCCGGGTTCAGTGCAGATAGCATAAGTCAACTAGTTTACCCTCACTGACTGTCAAAAGTAGTTTTCTCTTCTCTTTATTGCACCTCAGTATCCACATGCAAGAAAGACTAGCTATCCACCTTCTTCCATTTTGCACCCAATTTCAAAATGTATGTATGGTCTTTTGCCAAAATACTGGTAAATGTAATAAGTAAATGGCATGAAGGAGAGAATCATCTCTTGGGAAACATTTTAAGCTCATTTTAAGAAAAATCTAATTTATAAGATTCTATGATTTCAATCCAAAATCTGTAAATAAATGATGGGTTGAAGGAAAGAGTGGAGGGCTTTATTAAATGACTAAAATAATTTTTTCCTATTACATAAGATTCTCTGAAGGTTTCCTTCAATGCACTAATGCACCATTTAAAAATATGGGATAGAATTCGATGGCATAGATGATAGTGACACAGTGTCCCAAGGCTGCTTGTTTTAAATACTTGACCTCTGAATTCAATTCAAGAACCTTACAAGAAGGGCTTGGCCCTGGTTAATACTGGAGGAGTGGGAAGTCAGCGTAGAACCAGTGAGTTGTCTCACCTGCCAGGGACACAAAGAGATGGAATCCAAGACAACTTGGAACAAAAGGAAATCAAGATCAGCAACCGCAATTTAAAAGAATCCCCAAATGAATTAACCTTATTGTTCTAACACACTAGATGGGGCATTCACTAACATGAAAGCAGAGCTTAATTAAAATTGAAGCATATATGAGCTGGAACCGAAGAGAGAGGAAGCGCTATTAAAGCCGAAGCTGTCCTTCCTCTCGTGCCCTCTACCCTGAAGCACACAAAACGAGCAGCAGTGTGCAAAGGGGACGTCGGTGTCATCAGGATAAAAATAATCATGGTAATAATGATACCAGGGACAATTATTATAAAAATTATAAGGCATTAATTATATCAAACTGTACTGCTGATCATATCACAGTAATGATTACTTTACTGAAGGAAATCTTAAAGACTAGTTTTAATTATTAACAGCAATCATAATGCAATTGAAATTGCTTCTCCTATCCTCCAACAGCTAGGGATTCTCTCAATAGTAGGGATTAATAAGGTACATATTTAAAAGTCTGGAGAAAGACTTCTGAGAAGATAAGGTGATCTCTTTTATACTCCTCCAAGTGGCAATGAAAGAGGATCTACCTGTATTTTTCGGACCATAAGACACATCTAGGTTTTAGAGGAGGAAAATAGGAAAAAAAATTTTGAAGCAAAAAATGTGCTTGCATATTCAATAACATAAATAATGTAATATTTCACCAATGTAAATATAAACAGAACTCAACAGCAGCATTAACAACCATTATTCCTCCCAAATTTGTTGGGGGGGGAATGTGTGTCTTATAGTCCGAAAAATACGGTACTTCTCCCTAATATCTGGCTATTGAAGATGATTTCCTGTGCTTTCTCACTTTCTCATCTACCCTCTCAAAACCATCACCCTCAAAAAAGACCAAGCAACTCACTGATTCTTGCAACCTGAAAAGGCACAGCCAACTCCCCTGGCTAATTCCAAGTCTACCTACTGCTCATGCTCATGCTCAGTGCTCACCCACTGCTTTAAGAGATTTCAAGGACAGAAGAGGAAAAAAGCCCTCCCCCACCTTCTCACCACTATCTCCAGTCTTGTATATTATCCAATGACATAAGACATAAGACTTTAAAGAACTCAGAAAAACTGTATCTCATCATGAAAACTTTAGAAATCCTTAATCTATACTCCTGCTAAAACTCATAGTAAAGTCTGGGGTAAAAATGGGTGAGAAATCGGCCAGTGCTTACTCAGTGTCCTGACAATCACTTGCTAGCTACAGACCCAGTCCACCAGATAGAAGAGGCAGCTTTTTTGCAGTCAGTTACTTCCTGCATACTGAGTGTTTCCTATCACAAACCCTGCTGTTTTTAGCTCTCTAGTGTCTAAAATTCTGTACCCTTATACATATTTAAGATATCTCTCATAAACAGCATATAATTGGGTTTGGGTTTTTTTAAATCCAGCCTGACCATCTTTATCTTTAAATTGGAATATTTTTGGCACGTCTACTTCAAATGTAATTACTTATGTTATTTGAGTTTAAATTACCACGTTATCATTGACTTTCTATTGGTTCCATCTGTTCTGTCTCTGTCTCCCTCTCTCTCTGCCCCTTCCCCTCCTTCCACCTTAGCTTCTTTCACATTTACTGAATTTATTATTTTTGGTCTATTTTTTTCTTGATTATCTTGCTTTGTTTGTATTAGTCCTGCTTGGGATATGTATCTCTGACTTGAAGATTTTTGTCCTGGAAAATTCTATACCCTTATCTCCTTCAAAGTATTGTTACTGTCACAGTCTCTTAGTCTCCCCTTTTATTTCCCACAAAATATTAAGCATAGTTATATTAAAATCCAGGTCTAATAACTCCATTAAAAGAGGGGTCTGTTCCTTTTGTTTCTTGTCTCTTTTTGTTCATGGTCACAAATGCGTGTTTCCTCATATTATGAAAAATGTGGAGAAAATTTTAGACTGCACTGTGGTGTCTTCCTCCTCAGGAGTCTTAAAATTTGCTTCTAGATCCAGGCTACAGGTACTTGCAATTCCGGATTGTCACAATTCAATCAGGGCTTCACATGATTCAGAAGCTGTCTGTTTCCAATTCACCCTCACTCCTAAGGAGTGCACTGTTGAGGGCCCTGAGGGATTTGGCAGAGCCCTTTCCTTGGTGGACCCTTAACTCTGGTGTTTGTCGGTCAAAGCTTAAACTTCTTAGCCTTTGAATTCCCTCTTGCAGAAATGGTAGAAGCCTGTAAGTCAGGGGTTCCCAACCCCCAGGCTAGGCCATGAACCAGTCCAAGTCCATGGCCTACTAGGGACTGGGTGGCATAGCAGGAGGTGAGCGGCAGGGGAGTAAGAGAACTGCCCAACCCTCTGCCCCATCCATGGAAAAATTGTCTTCCACAACACCGGTCCCTGTTGCCAAAAGGGGTGGGGACCACTGCTGTAAGAGAAAGAGCAGCCCCAAAGGCCACCCTCACTTCGTGTGGTTTTATTCTTTCCCCATACCTTCCATCCACAAGTTGTCACTGTCCTGCTACTTTCTTAAGCCTCAGGATACATATTTTTCCTATTTGATCCAGCTTTTCCATTGTTCCCAGTGGAAAGTTTGGCCCTAATGACCCAGTTCACATTTGCCAGAAGTGGAGTTCTAGTGCCTGGATCTAACCATTGGAGAGTTTGTCTGTATAGGCTCTGCTCCTACTTAAAATCCAAACACCAACAAAGAGCCAGGGAGTGCATTAAGTCTTGTCACTCATTTACACTTTCAAGGAAATAACTGTATTTATTCTTTCCTGGGTGTTGTGGTGAGGGATAAAGAACACACATGGAAATGTTGGGTGCCTTAAGTTACAGGTTAGCTGGTTGGAAAGATTTCCCCTAGTGTCTTGGATATACAGGTATCAGGAAGAAACCAGCCATACACATTAATCTACACACCTGTTTTTGACCCTGGAGTTTTGAAGATGCTGCTGTCTAAATGGTTCTTTGCTGCAGAGAACGCCTCACTGAAGAGATCAGTGTGAGGATAATCTGTCCCTCTGTGGCTGCCAATGGCAAGGTCAACCATCATTGCTACTGCCTGCCCTTAGCATGAAAAATCTGCTCAAGTTCAGCCTGACAAGCAACTCTGATGCCTTTCCTCAGGGAAGCGCACTGCTAATTGTGAAATGATTCTCTCCTTATTTTATGGAGTTAATACTCCCAGTGAAGGGTGGGGCTGGGCATTTATTTAATTAAATATTTATTCTCAAGCATTTTTAATGTGAAAAGCACTAACATAAGTGATATGGAAGGAAGTAAAAAAAAGATGAATCTTATCCCCACCCTTTCATAACAGTTATGTTACTGTGGTTTTAAGAGCTTTATTGTAGCCCTGTCCAGGTGGCTCAGTTGGTTGGAGCGTCATCCATACACCAAAAGGTTGTGGTTTTCATCCTGGTCAGGGCACATACCTAGGTTGCAGGTTCCATCATTGGTTGGGGTGTGTATTTGGGGGGGGGGCAACTGGTTGATGTTTCTCTGTTACATCAATGTTTTTCTCTCTCCCCCTCTTCTTTCTCTAAAATCAATAAATATATCCTCAGGTACGAAGTATTTTTTTAAAGAGAGTTTTATTGTATATATTTTGATTGCAAGTCATTTCAAGTTGTTTTTGAAAGCAGTCAAAGCATAAGTAATGAATAAATCTGTGAATAAATGTCTATCCCTGTTCTCAAGTTTATGATCCAGAACTAATTCGGCTTGCTATGGTGTTATCAGGATAAGGTTGCCCTTGAATAGGTCACTGAGCTACTTCAAGGCAGACAGGGATACTCAAGTGTGGACACCATGAGCTGCCTACCCAACATCCAGCACTCCTCCTTTCTTAACAGAACCCTAATTTTGTTCATTTTGTCCCCACCCATAGTCAAGAGCCTTAGGGGAAGCTGACCACCCCTTCCTTCCCCTCCCCCCCCAACCCCAGGGATGAGTACGACCTATCTAAAGTTAATCCTCTTCCCCTGGCCAGAAATTAGGACAGTGGTGGGAACATGACCCAGCTCTGGCCATTGAGATGCAAGAGCAAGTCTCTCCTAAGCAGCTCCTAAAACACAGCCATGGGAAGAGGCTTACTTTTTCTTCCTCCAGATGCTTCTGTGTTTAACAGTGGCACCTAGGCCTGAGTCAGCCATCTAGTGACAAGGCTGAGGATAAAGCCAACATGGAGAACAGACTCGGGAGAAGAAAGATTATGGTACTTCGATGACATCATTGAGCCAGTGGGCTAAAAGGATATATAACTCATTATAGTCATTGTTTTCAAGGAAGGGGGGATATAAAGAATGAAATTTTAAAAACTATGAGAGAAAATAACACTTGATACAAACCACTCCATACAGTTTTATACAAAGTCCTACAGTATTATAAGAAAAGGGTACAGGATAAGGAACATGATATCTGATGTACATATTTATCAGGCTCAACTGTATTTTAAAGGGAATTGCTGTTCTAACAAGCATTTCATCATAATCAGTACATTTCTACCAGGTGTTCTAGATCAAGGCTGAGATCAGAGTTTCTTAGCCTCAGAACTATTGACATTTGGGCCTGATGATTCTTTGTTGCAGGGGGTTGTCCCACATAAGGTGTTTAGGACTATTTTGTAATGTTTGGTCCAGGGAAAGTACCACAGATAGGGAAGGGATGTAGCACTGCTTCATTTTACACATATTCACACATGCAGAAACCACATGGAAATCACTGGGTTGGGAGGTAATCATTAACCACATCCTTCTCCTCGTAATGAGTCTGGCCCCATTTATAAGACATAGGAATTGGACAAATGACAATGAAAATGACAGTATCATTTCTGGTAAGGCTAAACTAAAGAGTCTGGTTTGACCTATGGCCAGAGATGAGCATCCTAATCTCTCCAGGTAGTATGTTGCCCCACCAGGTGGAACTTTCCCCCATCTCCTGTAGAGACAGGATCAATCTAGAAAGCTCATCACAGTAATGAGCAAAGTAGAGCTGCCGAGAACTGGTCATTCCAAGAGACACCAGGGCAGGGCTGAGCCCTCTATGCTCAATCTCGTCCTTTTCCGCTCACCAATCATTTGTCCCCCATTCCCCTGAGAAGACAATGAGAGCTAATGAGAGGCCATGTGTTCTTCCCATTCTTTTCCACGTAGGGGCAGTAGAGTAGTACTACTTCCTGTCTGTGAAAACTTGGGGAGAGGGAACAGCCTTTTCACTGCAACAGTGGCAGAAACTATGAAGGACAGAGTAGCACTTGTTCTTCATCTGGTTTAGATTCCAATCTTTGTAGTATGTAAAACAAGCTGGTTTAGAGTTTTAAAAAGACACGATAGATATTGATAAACACACACACGCATATTTACATATATATGTATGCTATTGTACAATAAAAAAAGCAAACTTTTCTGTTAAGATAAAAATTTACCTGTTGGCGATATAACACTTTTATTAAGGAAAATTCTGATGGAGTTGCTTGACATTGATGATCTGTGCTCCATCTGTCGTGTTGTGGCCTATGCATTTGCTTCATCACTCCTTCCCTTTCTTGGCTCATTTTTAGGGGTTTCCCTTTGTACATCTACCCATGCTGTCCACAGACAACAACTTATTGTGATGTAAACTCCTTGTATCTCAAGGCTGTACCTCCTTCTCATAACTGCAAACTTGCAAGAGTGTCCAACATTTTGGCATCTCTAGGCCACAGGGGAAGAAGAGTTGTCTTGGGCCACACATTAAATACAGGCACACTAATTAAAACCGATGGATTGAATTTGATTTCTCCCCACTTGATCTGAAAGTACAATTCAAGTCATTTCTGTTCTCTCGGGGGTGTCCAGCCTGCGGCCCGTGGGCCGCGTGTGGCCCAGGATGGCTATGAATGTGGGCCAACACAAAACCATAAATTTACTTTAGACTTTTTTTGCTCCTCAGTTTGCAACACCTGGATCAGTCACATGTCCACGAGTAATAATTCCCAGAAACTGCTCAAAATGAAAAGTCTCAGTAGAAATGGTGTCAGCCACACTCTTCAATTTACGAAGCACCAGCTCAGGCCCTTCTCACTGTTGATCTACCATCAAAGAAAAGAATTGCCAAGCCCCAGGATGGATTTAGCAGCTCAAAATTCTATTCTTAAAAAATGCTTTTGAGGCCCACTGCAGTTTCTCAGCCAAACAAAGTAAATCCCCACCCTGGGACGGCAGATGCAAAAGAGATAAAAAGAGCCGACACCTTGTGTGCACAGGGAGCTGCTGTCCAGAAAATGTTCAGAAGCATCGTGTGCATGGCCAACACCCTCAGCCTGAGGCAGACCGGAGGCCACCAGATCCTCCAGAGCTGAGAACGCTCAGAGTCACCCAGACTAGGCTTGTGTTTTCTCACATGAACCTCTAGGAGAGAGGAAGAAAAATAACACTGACTTATGCAAAGATTTAACATGTGTAAAAATATCACAATCTCTAATTCTTACTCTTCCAAGTGGAACTTTAAAAAATAAATTTTATCAAAAAAATGTAGGAGAATAACATAATGGCCATCTGTGTACTCACAAATGAACTCAAGAAATAAAATATTATAAATACATATGAAGCCTCTCTCATTGGCATTATCCTCCCTCCCTTACCCCTACAGCTAAATACTACTTTGAATTTGCTGTTTGGATTCTCACGCATGACACTCTACCACATATCTGTAATCCATAAGTAATATATAGCATTGTTTTATTGTTTTTTAATTATGTAAATAGCACCGTACTGTGAATATCACTTTCGCAGCTTGCGTTTTTTTCTCTCAACGTTATGTTTTCCAGACTTAGTAGGCAATGAGTAGTAATTTAATATTTTTGTGCAAATGACTGACAAGATTTTTTTCCCTTGTTTTGATTTATACCATTGTAGTCTTAGGAACAATCGGGTAAATGAGTAACAACTGAAATAAATCACTTTAAGACCCCACTGAGGTTGTTACTGGGTCCACCTATAATCAACTAGTGCCAATGTTCTTCAAACAATTGAAAAAAGATTACTTCTCCTTCCTCATCTATTTGCACACCATTTCTCCTTCCATAAGTGCTAGCCCATCCCATATCTCTTAAACCCTTCTAACTGCCACCAGCCCTCTAAGACAGAGAAATGTGTCTTATAATAGGAAGGAATTAGATGCAATGGATTCCTCATGCTTGGTCCTAGAAAAATGGGAGTCATCTTTGAAGAGTTATGAGAGAATGGATATAAAGGAAACCATAACATAGTGGAACTGCTTTTTGAATGACATGAATACTTAGTCACTGCTCATAGAGTCTGTCCCCCTGACTGTCAACCCCAAGAAGGCAGGGGTGTGCAAAGTAGGTTAAATTAGCATCCATCAAAATCATAACTAAGGCCCTGACTGGTATAGATCAGCTTCTTGGATGTTGTCCCTCAAAGCAATTCCCAATCACAGCACATGCCTGGGTTGTAGCCCAGTCCCCAGCCGGGGAGTGTGTAAGAGGCAAGGGATTGATGTTTCTCTCCCTCTCTTTCTTCCTCCCTTCCCCTCTCTCTAAAAATAAATAAAATCTTTTTAAAAATCATAAGCAAGAATACAAAATAAGACAAATAATACAATAAATAAATAAAACAAGAATAAACTCGTGTGTACTCACACTGTATACCTACTTATACCCACCCCTGCATTTCTACTTCTCTCTATCCCAGTGATTAGCATATGCTTTGCTCAAAGCAAGTTCACAATGAGTATTTCTTGATGAATCTGATGATGGTGAAGACGACTGGGACCAAACAAATTTCAGAGTTCAAATGATCAAAATTACTGACCTGCTGTATTTTTATGTAAGCTCTCCTAGTTCTTTCCAATTTTTCCATCACTAACATCCTTTTTAGCGTGCTTTCAGTCTCATAAGTAAAAAGGGAAAACTTGCCATCATCAAATACTAATTATCTTGACATTTCCATATCTGAGGCTAAACATATTATCAATGAGCCTTAACCTAATCAGTCAGAGCCCTCTGCCACTGCGCTGACAGGAGGGCCAGCCAGTTCCCCGGGGGTATTCTTTCAAGGCTACAAATTGAGAATCTTCAAGGAATCACAAATCCTGCTTCAACCAGGCCGTGGAAGGAAAAATGAAACTTATGTGTCAGAAAGCCAATATTTTACTTTACCACAAGAAATAAAACTGCTAAGGAGAATAGACTATGCAAGTTGTCAAATTTGGGCATCCAAGTCACGCAGTCCTGGAGGCTTACTGATGGCATTTCTTTTTCAGGTCACCTATATCTCTCTGCCTGTTTGCAGGCCTGGAAGAGTTCCTGTCATTCTCAGGCAGAAGGAGTGTCCTGCTTGCCCTTGACCAAGCTAACCTTTCTCAGAGTTCCATTTCATGCTAGAGATTCACACTTCTACTTAGAAGCCTACTACTTTCAGTCTCCATAGAGTTCTTGCTTGTCCTTCTATGAGCCCTTCTTATTCTTAAAGACGGATCTGATTAAGTTCTGACCCCAAAAGCAAATCTCATAAGAGTACTGAGCAGTGTGTGTGTAATCAAAGGGTTGGGCCTAGCGCTCTGAAATCTAAGGAGGCTCTTTCTATATGAAAATAGACCAGGTGGGATCTACTCAATTCAATCTGTTCTTACAGGCATCTAAGGACTAATTAAAACATTACAATAGCATCCCAAGAAGGCACATCTCTTCAAGAAATTATTGTACAGTAGTTCACCATCAAATCTCTCAGTTCTAAAAATTGTGTGTTAACTCGATCTAAATTTGGAAAAAGTAGATAAGGAACTAGATGAATAATACACATACTAAAAAAAGAAAACTCAAATAACATAAATCCTCTATGATATTTTTACTAATATTCTACCATATCAGAATGTGTGAATTGAAAATAATTAAATTAAGTAATGGATTTTTATGAAAAATCTTACAATAGTGTTTAAATTGACTTTGAATGGCCAAAATAACCAAATTATTACTGAACAGTTTATCAGGAAATTAGAATATATGTATCAAACAATTAAGTTTTTAAAAATAACTATTGAGGTGGTCAGAATTTGTATTTAACAGTACGAACAATGAATCTACCCTATGAAGGTCAAGCACGCTCCAGCTTCAGCTAGCCTCTCTACTTCCAAACCAGCACAAAGGGTTTTCTAGAATGTCCAGACATTAAATACAATACTTATGGGTTCTGTTTAATTTCAAAACATAATCTCAAAACTCGATCCAGTCAGATCATTTGTTAGAAGCCTTGTGATATATTGATTTTAAAACTATTCAAATAATTTTGTAAGTGTCAATGAGAGTCTTAGAAAAGGAGTTAGAGCAATTATAAGTTCTGGCTGATGTTAAAGGCCAATGTTTCAATAATTTCCTCATGAATTTAATAAAATCTGAACTAATATGAACTAAAATTCTTTGGCGCAAACCCCAAAAGTTCAAGATAAGGTGTCCAGTTTCCATTTAGTGAAATTATATGAAAATGCATTATTTTATCACTTGAGGTTCTCCTCCTTCTCACCTCAAAGCCAGAATATGAACTTGTGCCTTGTGCTTCCAGGACAGAAGTCCAGTGGCTGCTGATTGCTGTGGTGATGCAGGGGTCTAAAGAGAATACTTGGATTGCACCAAGTGAGTTTAACACATATATACAAGTTCTTTTAGGGTGTCTCCTAGTGCGACGGAAAGGAAGGAGAGGGTAAGAGGGAATGGAGCATGTCCGTTTTAGTCGATTCCTCTGCAGCACCAAATAAGAAATCCTGTGGACAGGGGATATGAAGTTCCATGAGCCTTCTGGTCTTTAAGTACCAAAACATTACTAAGTGTCCTCCTAGCCCAGAGGACACCACACATGTTTCAGGGGAAATTTATGAGAGGTAATTTACTGCTACATAAATCAACCTTCCCAAATCACAGCTCATCAGTCAGGTTTACTGATGAAATCAAGGAGTTACTTGGTAAATATCACCCTAGGATCGCCACTTCCCAGCACACAACGGGAAGGCCTTCCTAGTGGTGTATCATGAAGGAATGGCCGCCAGTGCCTCTCACAAGGCCCTGCTCCATCTCCTCCTCCTTTACCTCCTCCCTTACCCAGCATGTCCAGCGCTAAGTTAGAAACTCTTCTTCAGCCAGAAGCTGAAGCTTGCTCACAATAGACTGGAAGCCTCAGCTTCCAGGACTCAGGAGAGGTAGACGGTATTTGAATACAGGTTCTCTAACCTCTCTGAAAATGGGGGGAAACCAGATGGATTGTTTGAAACACTGAAAATCTACCAGGCTATGCCTTCCTGGCAAAGATACTTTAGTCCTGAACAAGATGAACAGAACAAACCCAAGATAGAGTTGCAACGCATAGAGACCCAGTTTGAATGTGGACAGAAACAGTGAGTGAAGGGACACGGAGAGAAGAACGAGGAGAAATGGGCAAAGGGACATCTTGAAGGACAGGGGGCGTGGGAAGCTGGGGCTGGCAATGCCACACCCATCCAAGAACTCAGGGCAGGAGCAGGCTAGGGTGGAAGTTCCACATGGGGACGGGCATGGAATTGGCAGCAGAGAACGGAGTGGGCAGAGGAGAGACTATAAAACAAACTTCTTGGTTCTGCAGTTCTAGTTTGTACCTAAATTATGGCTGCCTCCATGAGAAGCCACAATAAAGCAGTTTGTTTCCTTTACTTGACAGTGTGGGCTACTACAGAGAGCCGCTGCTACATGGCCATATTTTATATATTATAAAACCATGGTTTCTGAAGCAAACACACTGGTGCAGGGTAAAAAAATACATTCCTAGGTTTTGATCAGCTTTCAAACTGTCTTCATCAATACAGTCTTCAAGTGCCTACACAGGACAGAATTCAGTGAGAAGACAATGCTCACTTTCTCATTTTCAATTAGGTCTGGAAATATTAAAATTACATTAAAGGACAAATACCTTTCTATCTTTGTGAAAGGAAAATGCTCACAAGAATAAATAGATGGACAGGAACCCCAAAGTTCTGTTATTTTTGTCTTCAAGCTGCTTGGTTACTAATCCTTTAAATGCTTGCCACTGGTCCTTTTGCAGAATTGAGCAGCTGTAAATCTTTTACTGAATTGCCAGTCTTTAATAAAATACAATTCTGCAGGCATATTTACCCATATCAAAGAAAATGCATTTGGCATCAAAAATTAAATGCAACATGTATTTTCAATGCTATATAATTTAGCATTCAAGCTGGAAATTAGAGGGGAATAACATGGTCAGATTCCTCGACACCATGGCTGTTGCTGTGTTCATTAAGGCTAAAAGTGCCATACTGGTCTGTTACTGATTTTGACAAACCGGCAGCAAGACCCCCCCAAGTACTATGAGTGAGAAACAGGGGCAAACAGATGCCACACAGTTCAGGATTTGTCTCCCTCTTCCTCTCCCCTCCCGTTCTTAAGCCACAACCCATGATGGAGACAAATAAGGAGAAGGAAGAAATATAATGACAATGAGATTGAAGAGAGAGAAAGGTGAGGTTCACTAAGTAGTAGAAGTCCTACTTAAACAACTGAATACCCTCACTCATTGTTACATGTCACTGAAATCTGCCAACAGAATTGCTGAGTAATTGCCTGGAGAAGTTCCCCCACGTGGACCAGAAAGCCTCCTCCACTGCATCCTAATGGCTTCTCTGGTCTTCACTGTGGACAGATGAATCACCATGTGTGATAATGGGCGATGCCGACAATTTACAACAGTCAGATCATCCTAGAACGAGACTTCTGAAGTGCCAGTGAAGGAGTTATTGAGCAAGTGTTCCTCATGTCTGAGTCTTTGTAGGATATTTTAAACAAAATACTACAAAACACAAAATAATTTGTTAGTTATAAAACAAACAAAACATAGCACAGCAACAAAATGGTTTTGTTCTCCTAATATGGTCACTACCTTGTTTTAGATGAAAGAGTGGTGAATTCCCATCATGACTAGACTTGATCAGTTCAAAAGAACCAGAGATACATTTCGCTTTGCTTTGTATGACTCTCATTCGATGACTCAGCTTTGCAGCCTGCACAGGACAGCAGTCCTTACAGGGAACGGGCACAGAATATTTATTGGTTTTAAACATGACCAGTAGTCAATAAAATAATCATCACTTACATTTATTTCACTTAAAGCCTGTATTTTCACAATCCATTTTTTTCTACCACTTTTGTTGTTTAGATCTCCACTAAATTATTGAAAGCCCCACTAACATCATGATGGCATCCAAATATAGAACTTGTGTATTTAGGGCCAGGCAGACAGGGTACAATCTATAGTAAATGCCACTTGCCAAAATTTCAATATAAAATCATCCCTGGGGAAGAAAACTACTAAGATTCAACATACGACTCAGAAGTGCTTTGCAAACACACTGCTGGTGAAGAACTGGGAAACGCTCAGGATGAGCAGAGTCTGACAATAATGAATGAAAGTCATGAAGGGGTCCTCGGTCCTGTACACTGTCTGGGAAGCACCTACCAAGGGATACATTGGGTGGCCCCTCTGTGTGGGCCACTCAACTTCTTTAACATATTCTTCCTTCAGTCAATAGCCACAGTTTATCTATGTAGAACAGGTGTAGCTCATCACTCATGAAGCTACTCTAAAATGTGGATATAATGTTTTCCAGGACAATCTGCTTGCCTTTGTTCTGGCCTCATGATTTCAAAGCAACTCCATCAGTAACTTCCTGCAGCAATACCCTGACATCAGGAAGACGTTCTGGATACTGGGCACCTTGCTCCCATCACCGGAATGGCATTTGCCCCGTGGTAAAACAACACACCCACATCCTGTTCTACCGTGGTTTTCTTGGGGGGTTATTTAGTGTGTGTCAGTATCAAAGAGCTTCAGGAACTCGGGCAAAATGGAATGCAGAAAGTGGTGGCTTGCCCTCAAGTCACAGCATCCCCATCGAGGAATACATAGTGAGGCTTTAGCTGAGCTACATCTGACTTCACTCAGCAGCATCTTTTTTTAAAAGCAGAAAAGACAAAATATAAAAGTGTGCCTAAGTACACTTCAATCTTCTTCCAATAGCACCGAGTGCTCTGGAAAGATCATTCAAATGCATCCCCCACGATCACAATTATATTTCGTTCTGGCAAACAGTAGCTCCGAAGGCAGATGTTAAAACAACAAGGAGTCATTTTTATTGTGAAGACTGGATAAACATACTTCAAGCTTGCAAATTCGATCACTTCTCATTCTAGCACCCAAAGGAAATGCATCTAGTCTACCTCACTGCGATCAAATGCCCGCCAGCACACTGAAAACCCATTTGGAAAGAACGAGATGGTTCAAGCACTTGCAGCTCTGAAGCAACAGATCTCTGGCTGGGTGCACGTGTGGGGTTTCAGGCCCTTGAAAATGAGAAATCACACAGTTTCTTTATGGAAAAAGTCATCCATAGTTTCTTCACTGGATACTCTGAAGAAACATTAGTGCTAGCCACCTTTTACCCTTTTCCTTAGAGCCCTGGGCCCTTCACAAAATACATCATTTTGTGACAATGAGTTTGAAATTTGTATCTGCATAAGTATCTTGACAGGTTAAAGCTGCTTTATTTGTCAGTGCAGATGAGGCTGAAAATTTGGCTTGGACTTAGACTTGGAGACCAGTACTTTACAAAGGTATACTTGAAAAAACTGCTGAACCAAACAAAAAAAAATTAAATTTAGAGCTAGCATTTATCTTGTACCAAACACAGCCCAGGAGCTTTGACACATTTGTAAATTTTCCCAACTACTATGCAAAATTGTTTTAGTGAAACTGGATAACTAACTAACAAAACAACAAACAGAAAACCCCGAGGCTTTGGAAGGTTAAGTCGCACTCCCAAGGTCACACAGCCAGACAGTGAAAGAGACATGTCTGCCTGATGCCTTTGAAAGACACTGCAGTTCCTCTGAGTACATCTTTGCTCAGTTCTGGATCAATGAATCACTTTGAACAAACAGCTTCTCTTCGATTCAGTTTTTCCTCTATAAAATAAAGGTAGTACACTAATTCTGACCCCTTCTTGCTTGAAATTTTATGACAGCATGTGAATCGCACAGCAGAAGACCACACTGTCCAATCAATCAATATACACTGGCTCCCTAGGATTTGTAGAAACACAAAATCTTGTTTATGATCTATTGATTAAATGTTATGCTAGCAATTACTTTCAATAGGCAATTATAAAAATTGAACCCAAAAGGCAACAGGTTGTCATGGTCCTTCTGAAAGGTTTGGATGTAGTCAACAACAACAACAAAATGCTCCTCAATGGATTTAATTGTAGTCATGTAATCACAGCATAAGCTCTGAGGCCCGGGCCAGAAAACAACTACACTATAGCTGCCACAATTCTAATAGTGTCTTTCATGGGCTTTGGGCTAAATTTTCCTTTCAATAATACCTCTTTCTTATATTGATATGACTATCTGAGAGCTGAACCAGTACAGCTCACAATCTCTGCAAAAATCTAGGTTCAAATAATTTAGTCCATTGTAAAACCCGGGTTTTAAATTAGGCAATGTAGTTTTTGCTGTTAACTGTGAACTATTTCTGGGGATACATATAGTGAAGTAAAGTCAGACACAGGTTCAAGCCCTGTTCTGTTTGTCAGACAATTAAATAAAGAGCTGACGGACCTCCTCTGAACCTCCGCTCCTCACTGGTAAATGGGCATGATAATATTTACCTTAAAGGGGTGTTGTGAGAAATAAGTGAGATAAAGCATATACCTTTCTACTAAGCTCTCATCATATTAATGTTTAGATTCCTGAAACAACCTCCTAACTGATCTCTTCTATCCCAGCTTTTACAGACCTGTCTCAACACAGCAGTTAAAGGGATCCTATCAAAAAAAAAAAAAATCACAGTAAAATCGCTATCACAGTAAAAGCAAAACATCCATCTATGTTTATGGGGCCCTCCATGATCTGCACCCTCTCTTTCCCCCTTCATCCCCTAGTTCTCCAACACTGTTGCAGCCATACTGCCTTCCCGCCACAGTGCAGGGTCCTGAGTGCACCAGCCACATTTCTTTCTATGACCTTTGCACTTGCTGCTCCTTCTGCCTGGAATTCTCCTTCCCTGGAGGCATGCATGGCTCACTCCCTCATGTTATTGGGTCTTTGGTCAAAGAGCATCTTCTCAGTGCATACTTCCTCAATAATTTTTCTGAAGATTTCCTTCTGCCTTCTCTGTGATATTTTTTTACCTTAGTTTTTATTATCATATAGCACACTGTACATTTTACTTATTTGTTGTTTGTTAGCTGTTTGTAGCTTAGATTCTAGAGGGCAAAGACAGTCCTTTGTCTGGTTTGTCCACTGTTATGCCCCCAGTTTTTAGAAGCATGCCTGCCATATTCGATAAATTGTTTTCCTTTCCTTTTTTAAAAAAAATCAAATCTTTTAAAGACAGTATTATCTATAATTGCAGAAAGTTAGAAAAAACTGTCAATATATGAGCAAATTGTGGTATGACACAAAAATATGATTTAGTAGTGAAAAATGAATGCAGCTACGTAAAAAATACATATGATTCTTACCAATATAAGGTGATTGAACAAAGCATATTGCTGAAAACTATACACAGCATAATACCAAAGCCTAATTATTAGGAAACTAAACAGTGCATTGTTAAGATTACACTCATATGATTAAAAATATTAAAAGTATTCATTTGGGTCCCGGGAAATCCTTGAAGAGTACCATGTTTTTATTTAATTTAAAAATATTTAAAAGAAGCCATCCAAATTGGAAAGGAAGAAGTAAAACTATCACTATTTGCAGATGACATATTATATATACTAAATCCTAGAGACACCAAAAAACTGTCAGAACCAATAAAGGCATTCAGTAAAGTAGCAGGTATGACTAATACACAAAAACCTGTTACATTTACATACTAATAATGAATTAACAGAAAAAAATTTTTAAATCTTATTTATAATTGCATCAAAAAATAAAATACCTAGGAATAAATTTAACCAAGTAAGTGAAAGACCTCTACACTGAAAACAATGACATTAAAGAAATTGAAGAAGATGAAAATAAAAGATATTTCCTGCTCATGGACTACATGAATTGATATTGTAAAAATGTCCACACTAGCCAAAGCAATCTACATATTCAATGAAAGCCCAACAAAATTTTCACGTCATTTTTTCCACAGAAATACAACAAACAATACAGATTTGTATGGAACTACAAAGGAGCCCAAATAGCTAAAGTCATCTTGAGAGAAAAAGGACAAAACTGAAGCCATCATGTGCCCTGATTTGAAACTATAATACAAAAATTACAATAAGGAGAACACTATGGAACTGGCATAAAAACAGACACAAATACCAGTGGAACAGAATAGAGAGCTCAGAAATTAATCCATGTACATATGGTCAATTAATTCATGTCAAAGGAAACAAGAATATACAATGGGAAAAGGATAGTCTCTTCAATAAATGGTTTGGGGAAAACGGGGTAGCCACATGTGAAAGAATAAAACTGGACTACTACTTCCATCATATACAAATATTAATTCAATATGGAATAAAGAGTTGAATGTAAGTCTTGAAACCTTAAAGCTCCTAGTAGAAAACATAGGTGGGAAGCTCCTTTACATTGGTCTTGGTGACTTTTTTGGATCTAATATCAAAGCAAAGGCAATAAAAGCAATATAAACAAATGAGACTACATCAAACTAAAAACTTCTGCAGAGCAGAGGAAACCATTAACAAAATGAAAAGGTAACCCACTAAATGGGAGAAAATATTTTCAAATCATATATATGATAAGGGATTAATATCCAAAATATATAAGGAATTCATATAACTCAATAGAAAAAAAACAAACAATCTGATTTAAAAATGGGCAGAAGACCTAGATAGACATTTTTCCAAAGAGGACATACAGATGGCCAACAGGTACACTGAATGATACTCACCATCACGCTATTAGTGAGTAGGCAAAATGTGGGAAGGGATCAAAAGATACAAACTTCCAGTTACAAAATAAATAAGTCATTCAGATGAATGTACAGCATGGTGACTCTAGTTGATAATACTATATTTTTATTATTGAAAGTTGCTAAGAGAGTGGGTCTTAAAAGTTCTCATCACAAGAAAAAAAAAATAACTATGTATGATGTTAACTAGACATTGAGGTGATCATTTCAAAATACATACATATTACCAAATAACCATACTGAACACCTGAAACTTGTATGAGGTTATAAGTCAATTAATTTAGTAAAAGTATAAAAGCATGTATTAGGGATAAAGAGCACCAAATATAGAAGAGATTACTTTTGAAGGAGGGAAAGACAAACCAAAGGTATAGTGGAAGCACCAATATAACTTTCTAATGTGCACCTTTACTAAAATAGATGAAGCAAATAAACTATAATCATTCACCTAAACAGGTGGTGGACACATGGCTATTTATTTTATTATTTTCAGTATTTTCTAGGTGCCCAAATATTTCACAATTTCTAAAAAATCTGAGTATTGAGTATATTGCTGAGTATCACATTCAGAGCAATCACATTCCTATAAAATAAATAAACAGCAGAAGTATGAATTTATGCCTGTAGGTCATGTATTAATGAAGGCCAGGAGGATGCAGACAGACTTCTCGAACAAAGGAGTCTAGGAGGCTAGAAGTCTAGGAGGCTAGCCTCCCACACCTCCTCTGTATGCTTCTGTATTGTTGGAATCTTTTGAGAATATATTACACTTGGGTTATAATAGAGAAAATACGATAGGACTGAGTCCAGAGGAACGCTCAATGGCAAAACCCATGGAACGTGCAATTTAGGCCTCAGTTACGTAGAAAAGCTACAACCCTACTTGACAGGAATATCTCCTCTTTGAACTACCAGTGAATTCCTTCCAGGGCACCAGAGACTGCTAACGAACATGAGACACTCCTGGGTGGAAATTATTGCCAGTGTTACCCTGAAGCTTCACTCTCCCAGCAGAAGGACACTGAGACTTACGATGACATACGAATTATCGTCATTCTATTTATTTGTGCAAGGCAGTCATTTCCCAAGACAAGGAGTGAGGGTGACATGGAATCATTCTGAGCCCTAGAGAGTGATGGTGAGACAGTGCTGGGAGGAGGGTGGCCTTGAGAAGCTGTTTTTCTGATCTGCAAAGAGGAGGCAGCACATTCTCATTAATCACAGGGAAATCAAGCTCAGCCACAAAAGCAGCTGGCTTTAGAATGAGCTGTTTTCCAGGAGTCATTTATTTATTTGATGTTATGTCACTGATAAACTGCTCCAACCATGACACTCCATGATTAAGCCAAGTTTATTCAGATGTGCCCCTCTGCCTCCTGCAACAGCTAAGGCCGAGGCCCTCAATCTTTGTCAGGGACTGTGCACTATTGGGGCAACTGAAGGACAGGCTCTAGTCCCTATGATCAGTGCTGAAATGTAAATCATGCTTGTGGAGGCACCTAAAGCAAAGCCCAGGAGGTGTAGGAGTGGTTGGAAGGAGGGGGCAGAGAGAACTGTGTTAGTGAATCTTAGAGTCAGGAGGCTTTCCTTTATTGTTATTGAAAATTCAAATAGTTGGAGCATTACTTAACAACAATACCACTTGCCATTTCTTGTGGACCAATCACACGGCCACCAAGATACTCAGCGCTATTTGTATCCTTCCTTTTACTGTCACAATCCCATGCAGGCCACCCTCTCCCTGATATTCCCTAAGGATGAAATGAAATAATGAATACAATAAGTTATTGAAAAATATGTAGCTCAGCTGACAAAGCAAGAATCAGACCAAAAAAGATGCTGGTATTCAAGTTCCCCAAAATACAATACATACCTGTATCATTTCTCTACATCCCTCAGCCCATCTCACAGCATGCTTCCAACACCCACTCCCCGTCCCACCATACAAACACCAATCAGATCTCTTCATGTAGGTGACTGATTTCTTCTGGTCCATGCTTGGAGACTTAATATCCTGATTTTCATTTAAACATGGCAACTCACTGCACCACCAACAAAAATTACAGTAGTTTTATTGCTTTTAATTACTCAAATAAAAATACCTTTCTCTTATAAAAAATGTAAATATAGGTGAACCTAAAATTCCCTTTGACCATTACCCCTAATCACTTTTATGCATTTATAGTCCTAAACACACACACACACACACACACACACACACGCACACACAATTGTTGTGAGTCACATAAATGGTGTTACACTGTTCGTATTCTGTAACTTGTTTTCTGCAAAAATATGTTTAGGACTTCCCGCATTAGCTGCAATGTCCTGTTTACATAGACTGTTCTATGGAACTTGAGGAAATTTGAGTGTGTTCTATTTACTGTTACTGAGAAAAAGTGGAGATAATTTCTATTTCCAATTAGGAAGACAGAGCAACAGAAAGAAACAACTACTCGGCGCCTTTCAAAAACCCTGGGTGTCCTGATCCTGGGTCCGACAATGCAGTCCACACTTGACCCCTTATGTGTAAGTGACAGTGTCAGGAATCAGCGTAGAAAAGAAAGTAGTAGATTCCAGGGCTCTACAACATCGAAACAGGTATTTCAGTTGGAGAGGCCAGAGAAGATTTCAAATCCCCCTTATTTTACAGATAAGAAATCTGAGACTAAGAAATATTATTATTTATCCAAGTTAACAGAGCCCAAGTTTCCTGGCTTTGCCCCAGCATTGGGTTTTCTAAAAAAAAAAAGAAGAAGCCCATCTTTTTTTTAAAAAAGCAAATCCTTGCAGCTCACCAGCTACAAAAGGTAATGTATGTGATTTCTTTGCACTAGGACACCACAGTAAAAATTGAATTGACATTTAATCAATCAACAGTGATAGTGACAGATTGCTTTCAGTCATTTCCAGAGGCCTAAAAAGTCAACATCTGTTCAAGTGGGGCTACCACAGGACTTCCACCAACTACAAATTTTTACTGTCTGTGGTGAGAATTCAATTGAATTAAGTGATGCAAGTGATGCATTTACTGAGCACAGTGCTGGGTACATAAATGCTTCCTCTTGATAGGCATTTTTATTTACAGATACCCTCTTTGCTGGAAACTCCTCCATTGCTCAGAACTGAGGACCACTGGGTCCTGCTTCCCAGCACCTAGCTCATGTCACCTTCCCAACACTCATTTTATTTTAATCACAGAGGGGATGAGGATGGTTTATGTTGTGCACAGAGACATTTAAGTTGATTCCAGGGTGACAAAACAATCCTATTTTAACAGGAAAAGTACCTTCCCATTGTGGAAGTCAACAATTTCCCTTCCTGGCATCCCTTCTCAGTTATGAGTAGAAATGGTTGCTAATCTTCCTCCCAAGCCAGCCCATCTCTAAGGCTTCAGGCAACTGCAAAGCACCAGCTGGCAATGAGCTCTTGAGTGAAGAGACTCTTCTCAAGTTTTTCACATTTGCTTGTATTAACAAGTTTATCCATTGGATTTTTCCAAGGCCTTCTTTATAAATGAAAAGTAAACATGCCCTTGTCCTTGGATAAGAGCTTCTTCGACCTTCTCTCTTAGCAACTTACGAGGAGCAGATGCAATGTGCTTATAATTTGGACCCAGGGAAACCCATCAGTGTTCCAATTATATACGTATAAACCAGATGTTGGCCAAGAAATCCTGGCCTCTTGAGATATAGATAAAATTAACTTCAGTCCCTGTTCCATGCCTGGTGCAAGTCCAGCATGTCTGCCCCCCTTCCAAACTTTCCTTCGGATTCCTGAGCAGCCTCGTTCTCATGGTCATCTCTGCTCCAGGCTCCTCTCTCTCTCATGTGCTTGCTTTCTCTGCTCAGCAATGAATTTCCCCAAAGGTCAAACTTATCTTTATAAGCAATTTCCAATCAATCAATCAATTAAATGTATACCCAAAACTTGGATGGCTGTAATCCAATGAACTTAAGATTCAGGGAGTCAGGGCACGAGAGACAGAAGAGGGTGTTACACCACAACGTTTATTCATTCTTGTTCTTAAAATGTCTTTTAGTTGCCTCACTTTGTGCAGTTCCCAGGCCTACTCCTATGAAACCAGCTGCATCCCCTCTTTCTGGCTTGGTTTTTCTTGTCCACCTCCTATTTCATTTCACCCTCTTCTTCATGGAATTTCCAATTCCTGTCCTTTGGTTATACAAAGCCATTCAGCTCTCCTGATTTAAGTCAGCAAAACCCTGCTTCAGGTTACCCTCATTCACCAAAACCAACAAACTCTTCAGCAGGAACATGCAAGCCTCACCCTCCTTAGAAGACAGTTGTCATAACAATTAGAAGTTTGTTAATTTTCTTACACATGAGTTCAATTTTTGGTTCAGGATGGGATCAGAGGACTGCCTTGGTCATACTGAGATTTTGGGGAACTGCACCCCTGGAACTGGGTGGTGCTCAGGCACATGGCCTTTGCAGCTGCCTTAAATGCAACCAAGAAGCAATGAGCAAATCAGTTGAAGTTGCAGGAATTGGCACCTTGGGGAGAAACATTCAAAGTGTAGAACAGCAATGAGTTAACAGCTAAAACTATGGGAAGATAAATTAATGTAAAAAAGAGTAAAGAACCAAGGTGAGAAAAAAAGAGAAGCAAAGAAGTAGCTAGCAGGAGAAGAGAAGACTGGTTTTATAACAAATAGGGGAAAAGGGAATAAAAAATGTGACAGAAGGGAGTGCTCAAAGGGGCAGTGAGAGAATGGAGGTGGCAGAGAAACAGAAGCCATTCTGCCCACATTTTGTTCTGGCTCCACCACTATTTTGACGTCACCCAGCCTGTAGGTTATCGGCAGTGTTGTCCAATGAGACTGAGCACTGGGCTTGAGCTCGAATCCCAACTCTATAGGCAGGTCATTTACTCTCCCTTGTCTCTTCAACTCCTCTCTAAAAGACAGCAATTGGACTCTATGTTATGAGATTCAATGTCTTCATGAGACAGGACAGCTAATTCCTCAATCTTCTACCCCACTGCAAAATTAGTTGCTCCATTTCCCCCGACTCTCCCCTTCCCTCCTTCTTGATCTGGGCATAGTAGGACCAGAGGCCAAGAAGCACACAGTGTCAAATGTCCATCTACTATTATAGCTGTTAGCTAGCTACCTAACAACATCCTAAAGACCCCTGGAATGAGGCACAATGCTCAAATGCACATTTAACTATGATTACAGCCACTTGTAAGTATTATGTAAGGCAGCATCAAAACAAACTGTTTTTACTGTTTAGTAACTGGTATTACTGTTTTTATATTTACTATTACTGTTTGACCTACAAAGTCAAAATGCTGGGTGAATTTACACAAAGATTTATTTACCTGCTTTGTTGAATACTCACTAAGTTCCAAAGTGTGCAGCCGTCTACTACACCCTATGGGGGTTTCCAGACTTAAAGCCATGTGCAAGAGGAATCAGGACTACCCTAATAAAGGAGGGCTAGAGCTGGCAGGTAGGAGAGTGCAACAGCCTTCCACATCCCTACCCTTCTCAAAGCCCTATCTCTAAAACCTTTCAGGGGTAAAGAAGTAGAGAATTAGAAAATCTTAATTCACCAGATACTATCAATGGCTATAAGATATTCTTTATGCATTACTAATATGGCTATAAAAATGAATCCTTATATCTTCCCAGTCATGTAATGGGCTACAGTGAAATTCAGATATTTTTGAGCAAGCATACATATCTGTGTCTCTAAAGTTATACTACACAGACTATATATTTCTCTGTTGGTTTTTAAATATTTAAGTTTTTGCCATGTTCTGTTACTAGAAAGGAAAAGAATGTGAGCTGTGCTTGCCTGCATTCCTAAGTGTTGCCTGGGCAGGGTCCCTGACCTGTGCCTCCAGTTGGACTCCTCTCCACACTCGCAGGACCCAGAGATCCCATATTCTCTCAGTACTGATGAGCCTGGCATGAGAAATTAATAGCTGGGACTCTGCCAACTTCTGGAAACTGCTGCAGCTGAGAGATCATTAGCATCTGCCAGCAGAGGCAGCTCCTATACAATGGCATACAAGATGTGGTGAAGAATATGACTCTCAGCCAGCCAGCCAGTGGGGAAAACCCACCAATGAAAGAACCAACAACAGCCCAAACCCAATTACAACAAGAGAACCCACATAAACTGCATAAAGGGCATCCCTAGAGTATCTAGCTCAGGAGTGCAGGGAGACTGCACCATTGAGTCCCACAGGACTCCTACCACAGAAGGCCACCCTATGAAGAAGTAAGGCAAAGCAGATCAATCTAATATGCAGAAACACACAAAAAGAGCCACCTAAAATGGGGAGGAAAAAAACCCAATTGAAAGGAAAGAAGGAATCCCCAAGAGTGCCACATGAAATTGAGTCAAGCAATTTATCAGACATAGAGTTCAATAATAATTACAAGGATGCCAAAAGAACTCAGTGAGAACTATAAGGAACTTAGTAGGAACTACATCCTCACGAAAAAGGATACAGAACTATGAATAAGAACCAGGAGGAAATGAAGAATACACTAGAAGGAATTAGTAGCAGATAGCAGGCTAGATGAAGCAGAGGATCAAATGAGCAAGTTGGAAGATAATGTAAATAAACACCCAGTTAAAACAACGAAATGAAAAAGACTCAAAAAGAACAAAGATAGTTTAAGGGAGCTGCAGGACAACATGAAACATAACAATATTCACATCATAGGGATTCTAGAAGGAGAAGAAAAGGAAAAAGGGATAGAAAACATGTTTGAAAAAATAACAGAAAACTTCCTTAACTTTGTGAGGGAAAAAGTAACATAAATTCAGGAAGTACAGAGGGCCCCAATCAAGATTAACTCAAAGAGGCCCACTCCAAGACACACTGTAATTAACAAAGAGAGAATCTTAAAGGCAGCAAGGGAGAAATAGCTAGTAACATACAAGGGAGCTCTGATAAAGCTATCGGCTGATTTCTCTACAGAAACACTACAAGCCAGAAGGGAATGGCATGAGATATTCCAAGTAATAAAAAGCAAAGACCTGTAACCAAAACTACTCTATCCAGCAAGGCTCTCTTGTAAAATGGAAGGCAAGATAAAGAGCTTCCAAGACAAACAAAGGCTAAAACAGTACTTCCCTACCAAACCAGCATTGCAAGAGATGCTAAAGGAATTGCTTTAAGATGATGAAGAAAAAGAGCAAGCGAGGGGTAGGAGTGGGGAACACAGGCACAAAGGGAAAAAATGGCAATGAATAAAAACCTATCGATAGTAACTTTAAATGTAAGGGGATTAAATACTTCAATCAAAAGCCATAGGGCTGCTGAATGGATAAGGAAACATGCCCCACATATGTGCTATCTGCATCTGCAAGAGACTCACCTCAGAACAAAAGATCTACACAGGCTGATAGTGAAGCGATGGATAAAAATATTCCAAACAAATGGACATAAAAAAAAGCTAGGGTAGCAATACTTATATCAGACAAAATAGACTTCAAAACAACAGCCATAACAATAGACAAATGAAGTCATGACCTAATACTTAAGAGAGTTGTCCAACAAAAAATATATAACCTTGCAAATATATGTCTCCAACATAGGACCCCCAAAATACATAAGGAAAATCTCGGAGGACTTTAAGAAGCAGATCATGTCATTCTTTGCAAATGACATGACAGTGTACATGGAAAACCCAACAGTCTCCACCAAAAAAGTACCTGACTTAATAAATCTGGCAAAGCATTGGAATACAAAGTCAATATTCAGAAATTGATGGCATTTTTGTATACCAAAAATGAACTGTCAGAAAGGGAAACTAAGAAAGAAAATCCCACTTACTACAGCAACAAGAAAAATAAAGTACCTAGGAATAAATTAACCAAGGAGGTAAAAGACCTGTACTCAGAACACTATAGAACACTGAAGAAAGAAATTGAGGAGGATACAAATAAATGGAAGCATATACCCTGTTCATGGACAGGAAGAATTGATATCATTAAAATGTCCATACTATCCAAAGCAGTCTATAGATTGAACACAACCCTAATTAAAATACCAATGGCATATTTTACTGATCTGAAATAAATATTCCAAAAATTTATATGGAACCAAAAATGACCCCAAATAGCCTCAGCAATCTTGAAAAAGAAGAATAATGTTGGAGGGATCACAATACCCGATTAAAACTGTACTACAAGACCACTGTAATCAAAACAGCTTGGTATTGGCACAAGAACAGACACCTAATAGATCAATGGAACAGAAAAGAGAGCCCAGATATAAACCTATGTCTCCATGGTCAATTAATGTTTGAAAAAGGGGGTACATGCATAAATGGAGTAAAAATAGTCTCTTCAACAAATGGTGTTGGGAGATCTGGACAGCTACATGGAAAAAAAAAAAAGAAAGAAATTCACTCACCAACTTCCACCATATACAAAAATAAATTCAAGGTGGATAAAAGACTTAAATAAGTCATGACACCATAAAGTCCTAGAGAAGAACATAGGCAGGAAAATCTCAGATATTCCATGAAGCAATACTTTCACTGATATGTCCCCTAGAGCAAGGGGCATAAAGGAAAGAATAAACAAATAGGATGTCATCAAAATAAAAAGCTTCTGCATAGCTAAAGAAAACAGCATTAAAATGAAAAGAGAACTAACCATATGGGAAAACATATTTGCCAATGATACCTTGGACAAGGGTTTGATATCTGAAATATATATAAAGAACTCACATGACTCCACTCCAGGAAGACAAACAACCCAATTAAAAAATGGGCAGAGGACTTGGACACTTCTCCAAGGAGGACATATAGAGGGCTCAGAGACACATAAAAAGATTCTCAGCATCACTAGCCATCAGAGATGCAAATTAAAACCACAATGAGATCCAACTTCACACTGATGAAAATGGCCATCATAACCAAATCAACAAACAAGTGTTGGAGAGAATGTGGAGAAAAGGGAACCCTAGTACACTGTTGGTAGGAATGCAGAATGGTGTAATCACAATGGAAAACAATATGGAATTTCCTCAATAAATAAATATGGAATTGCCTTTTGACCCGGCAATTCTACTGCTGGGATTATACCCTAAGAACCCTGAAACACAAATCCAAAAGAACCTATGCACCCTAATGTTCATAGCAGCACAAATTACAATAGCCAAATGCTGGAAGTAACCTAAGTGCCCATCAGTAAATGAGTGGATCGAAAACTGTGGTACATTTACATGATGGAATACTGCACAGCAGAAAGAAAGAAGGAGCTCCAACCTTTCTGACAGCACGGATGGATTTTCAGCTACCTTTGCATGGCATATTATTTGGCCTCCTTCCCACACATAGTCATTATTTCTCCCTGATTCTTCAGTGAAGTAATCTCATTTTGTCACTAATACAAGAGTGGGCTGTCTGGCAGTGTCGCCAGACCAAGGAATCTTATGACAAAATGTAAGTAGCACCAGAACATAGAATACCAGGACATATGCTGTTCAATGCTGTCTGTGTTAATAAGTACAGAGTCTTGAACAAGCCATATGCCACCAATTAGCTGCTGATTGACATTGCCCAGACCACTTAACACTTATGCCTCACTTCTAAAATATGAGTGTAGAACTTGACTTGGTTCAGAAGTCCCAGTCAGCTCCAGCAGAATCAGAGACAAGATAAAAGTCTGTTAACTATTCTGGCTTTAGAGTCAGACCAAGCTGAATTTGAACTCAACTCTGCCACCTACTGTCTGTATGCTAGGATGAGTTGCAGAACTTTACTTGGCAAAGATGATGACCCCCAATTTTCCTTTAATATTTAGTTGACCTAAAACATGAGAATTAAATAGAATTCATTATCTTAAAAATATTTACAGCCTGGCACATAAAAAGACATCTATAAATACTACTGTTATGATTATCATTAACTTCCTATGCTACCAAATTCTGGCTATCTAGGTAACAGATGTAGTCCCCAAAAGGGTCAGATTCAATCCTATTAAGTCCACAAACACATGCAGTGTAATACCTTGACCATGCCAGCCTGCACCACATGCTAGAAATGTCTACTGGGAGATCATTGTACTACTTAAATCAGATAGTGTCAATGCTCTGCCTAAAACTCATTAATGGCTGCTGGTTGTATCAGACTAGAATCCCGAATGCCTACAGGTCCCAGTAGCAGATTTCTCCTCCTCACACTCACTCCTGAGGCCACCCTGCTCTGCCTTCAGGATTGCGCTCCTGCTCCTGCTCCTGCTCCTGCTCCT
>PVKM010013697.1:0-29934 GCA_004027735.1 Carollia perspicillata | reverse complement strand
ACGGAGGCCGATTTGTCCGTGGTCGTAGAGTATGTGATACAGCAGTGATTCTAACCTAGGTTTTCTGATTCTGAGCCTGTATTTTGACCTGGTGCTTCTCAAACTTTAATACATGAATCACCAGAAGATCTTATTAAAACACAGACTGATTCCTCAGGCCTGAATAGGGCCTGAGATTCTGCATTTTTATTTAAAAATGTTTTTTTCTGGTCTCTGGCTTTAATTACCAATGTAACAGAAAATACAGGGCCAATAAAAACATGTGAAATATAACCATAATCTATAGGACAAACAATCCAGCTTCTTTAACAAATAAATTGCTAGGAAAAAATAAAGATTGAGGAGATACCTATAAATTATAAGAATTTAAGAGATACAACAGTCAGTTGCAAAGAATGGAACTTATTTAGATTCTAATTTGAACAGAAACTATACAGAAGAATTTATTAGACAAAAATGTGAACACTCACTGGATATTTGATTATGGTAAGGAATTATTTCTTAATTTGATAGTAATGTGGCTATGTTGAGGTTTCTTTTACATTTTTATTGAATTTATTGGGGGCGACATTGCTTATTAAAAATATAGGTTTCAGGGGTAAATTCTATATATTGTATTGTGTGTTCACCACCCCAAGTCAAGTCTCCTTTTATCACCATTTACCCCTCTTTTACCCTCTCCTACCTCCCCCACCCCCTTTTTCCTCTGGTAATCACCATACTGTTCTCTCTAGGAAGTTTTTTAAAATTTTTCTTAATGCCTTCCTTCACCTTTTTCACCTAGCTGGCCTACACCCTGTCCTCTGACAGCTGTTAATCTGTTCTCTGCATCTATGAGTCTGTTTTCATGTTTTTTGTTCTTTAGATTCCACATTTACGTGAAATCATGTGATACTTATCTTTCACTGACTGGCTTATTTCACTTAGTATAATACTCTCCAGGTCTATCCATGCTATGGCAAAGGTAAAGCTCTCCTTCTTTTTTACAGCTGAGTAGTATTCCGTTGTGTAAATGTATCACAGCTTTCTTATTCATTCATTTACTAATGGACACTTGGGGTGTTCCCATATCTTGGCAATTGTAACTAACACTGCAGTGGACATAGGGATGCATATATTTTCAACTAGTGTTTCAGGTTCCTTTGGATGTATTCTTAGAAGTGGAATCACTGGGTCATAAGGCAGTTCCATTTTTAATTTTTTGAGGCATCTCCATATTGCTTTCCACCATGGTTGCAGCAATCTGCATTCCCACCCACAGTGCACAAGGGTTCCCTTTTCTCCACCTCCTCACCAGCGTTTGTTGTTTGTTGATTTATTGATGATAGCCATCATGACAGGTGTGAAATGATGTCTCATTGTGGTTTTAAATATGCATTTCTCTGGTGATTTAGTGGTGATGAGCATCTTTTAATATGTCTATTGGCCATCAGCATGTCCTCTTTGGAGAAATGTCTATTCCAGTCTTTTGCCCATTTTTTAATTGAATTGTTTTGTTGTGGGGTGTTTGTTTGTTTGTCTGTCTGTTTGTTTGTTTTGGTGTTAAGTTTTATAAGTTCTTTATGAAGTTAGAATATTATTAACCCCTTATCAGATGTGTCATTGGTGAATATGTTCTCACATTCAGTGGGTTTTCTTTTCATTTTGTTAATGGTTTCCTTTGCTGTGCAAAAACTTTCTAGTTTTATATAGTCCCATTTGTTTGTTTTTCTTTTGTTTCCATTGCCACAGGAGATATATCAGAAAACATACTGTTACAAGAAATTCCCAAGATTTTACTGCTTGTGTTTTCTTGTAGGATTTTTATGGTTTTGGCGCTAACATTTAAGTCTTTAATCCATTTGGGTTTATTTTTGTGTGTGGTGTCAGAAGGTGGTCTAGTTTCATTTTTTTTTTTTTAGCATGTATCTGTCCAGTTTTCTCAACATCATTTATTGAATAAACTGTCTTTACCCCATTGTATGTTCTTGCCTCTGTTGTCAAATATTATGTGACCATAAAGGTGGGGTCAGCTTTCTGGACACTCTATTCCATTCAGTGGTCTGTCTATGTCTGTTTTTATGCCAGTACCATTCTGTTTTGATTGCTATGACCTAGTAGTATAGTGTGATATTAGCTAGAGTGATTCCTCCAACTTCTTTCTCTGGATCGCTGTGGCTATTTGGGGTCTTTTGTGGTTCCACATAAAATTTTTGGAATATTTGAGTTCTGTGAAATACACCATTGGTACCTTGATGGAAATTGCATTGAATCTATAGATTGCTTTGGGTAGTGTGGACATTTTATGATGTTAATTCTTTCAATCTGTGAACACGATATATGTTTCCACTTACTTGTATCTTCAGTTTCTTTCTTCGATGTCTTACAATTTTCTGAGTACAGGTCTTTTATGCTCTTGGTTAACTTTATTCCCGGGTTTGTTTGTTTGTTTGTTTGTTTGTTTGTTTGTTTGTTTTGAAGCTATTGTAAATAGGATCATTTTCTTAGTTTCCCTTTCTGATGGTCCATTACAGGTATATATAAATGCAACTGATTTCTAGATATTTATTTTGTATCCTGCTACTTTACTGAATTCATTTATCAGTTCTAGTGGGGTTTTTTTTGGGGGGGGGTGTTTGTTTTCATTTTTTGGTAAGATTCTACATTTTTAATTACTGCTAGGTGGTGTCAGTGCTGCTGAATCTTCAATCATACTTTGAATAGTAAGGCTAGTTTACCACTACACTCAATTGCAATTGAGCCAGTTCTGGAAACTGTAGGTGTCCTCTGCCCTTAAGTTGGTGCAGTATTGAAAGTCATTGTAAATTTGATCAGCTGGAGGTGATGAGTTACACTTTAAAGAGCAACTACCCTAAATTTATTTTAATTGTACTCACTTATTTTGACATAAATGCTACAAAATCAAGACAGAAAGCTCAAAGGTAAACGAAATCATGGGGAATGAGGAAGTGAAAAAAGGAATAGTTAAATAAATGGAAGTCATGATAATGATGATGGATGGTGGTTCATAATAATTTGTTAGTTTCCTTAAATTTGGTCATCTTTCTAACCTTAGTTTAGGAAGAAATGTTTATTACATGCAGAGATGGTTTGATGCAGAGCTCTGGTCTGACCCAACAAAGGCAGTAGGGCATTTTCAGGGATTTGTTTAGTGCTGACTTATTTTTGTTAGAGGCTTTTTTTTAAATGTAGTGAGATTTTCACCTTAGCTTCTAAACATTATGTAGAAATCACTTCCTAGTTACTTTTCCCATCATTTGGAGATTGACAGTATCTCAGCTTCTTACCCTGTGCCCCAGTTTCCTCTTTTGCAGTAATTTTTTGAACCATAGAATCCAGCAATGTGGAAGAACCTTATATTTTCATCTGCAGGCATTTACTGTAGTAATAAAAATAGTACATACAGTGAACAGCATGTTATTAAAGCATGGATTTGGGAGTCAGAAAGGTGTGGATTTAGTCTTGGTGCCAATATTCACTAACCAGGCAAGGTACTTAATTTCTCTGAGCCTCAGTTTTCTATCTGTAAATGGGGACAAAACTTGACTTGAGTGGTGAGAATTGTATGAAAGACTTATTATGAAGCCCCTGGGCAGCATGTCTCAAATTGTATTCTTTGGGGTACTTTTAATTGGTGGGCTGTCAATAGATGTCACTTGAAAAAAATGTTTCTTTGCCCTGATAAGTTTCCTTTACCCAAGATTTCTTGGAGCCATTAGCATTGTCAGCCAGCCATGTGATTGTCCTAAGGAAGAGAAATTCCATTTGTAACATTCCCCAAATTACTGAAACTTTGTCTTCCTTCATGGAGTAAGGATGCTCTGAAATGCTCTGGGAAACACCAACCTAAGTACTCTGTGTCTTATAATGGGTACTCAAAAATATTCTCTCTTCCCACTGTGAAACCAGCTTCAAAACAGAGTAACTAGGAACATACTAACTTCTGAATTTCCTTTTATTTTAAATTTTATTTTAGTTGTTGTTCAAGTACAGTTTTCTGTCTTTTACTCTCATCCCAGCACCCCCCCCCATGAATTTTCTTAATTGATGTCTCATGGACAGTAACAGCTTTCCTTTTTAATCTATAGATGCTTCATGCAACAAAGCTGTAGAAATCAGGTTAACAATGCACTTGTTATGGGGGGGTATACTTGTTCATTTGTTCTGGCTTGATTTATTAATTGGGTGCTTATCTGAATCTGATTATGAGAATTTTGGAACCCAGACACTGTGGAAACTGAGAAAGCCAAGTGCACTTGCTCTCCTAGAACCTCTGCAGTTAGGGTATGGAACCTATCCTTGACCAGTCAAATGCTCACACTCCAGACTTCGCATCTAGATTCACTGATACCTAAAACAGATAACCTGAGACCATTTGGAAATAATTCTGCCATTATCAGTATCTTCTAGACATCCAGAGCCTGGGGTTGACAGTGTGGGTACTCCCAGCTAAACTCTGTCTGTGAGAGGTCCTTTGATATAGTTCCAGGCTTCATAGCTTCCTTGGTTCCTCCTCTTTTCTGAATCTCTAAGCCTTCCTCTTGGTTCTGTGAGCTATCTGTTATTCTTCTAATAAATCACTTTTTAAGCCAGGGTCTATTAAAAAAGTACAGAATTCTAGGTTAAAACAGCTTTATTTAGACACTCGCGTGATGATGTACAAGCAGTCTCATTTATATTTTTTTAAATCAGCAAAATAGTTGTGAGCTTTATTTGCACAAGTTACTCAGTGCTCTTGTTTTGGAGGATTTTATTTTTTACTGTTGGTTTTGGGGGTTCTTTATATATTCTAGATACTATATATGTTTTTCTGATATTTTCGGGTAAGTTTTATAGTTTTACATTTAGGTCCATGATCCTTTTTTTTACTTTACATTTTTAATTGAGTTATGATATGTAACATATTAATTTCAGGTACATAGCGTAATTCAGTATAATTAGGAGTTTAACCTTTTGACTGTCTTTACCCATTTCACCCACTCCCACTTTGGCAACCCTGATCTGTTTATCCGAGTTTGGGGTTTTTTGTTTTTTGTTTGTTTGTTTGTTTTTTGGTGATTCCATATAGAAATGAGATCACACAGTATTCGTCTTTCCCTCTGTCTGACTTGTTTTACTTGACATAATTGCCATCTGTGTTATTGCAGATGGCAAGACTTTCTTATTTTTATGGTTGAATAGTATTCCATTTTCTATGTGTATCACATTTCCCATGTCTTGGCTATTGTAAATACTGTTTAACATGGAGGTGCATATGTCTTTTCAAGTTACTGTTCTCATTTCTTTTGGATAAATACCCAGAAGTGGAATTGCTGGTTCATATTTTTTTTTAACTTTTTGAGGAACCTCCATACTGTTTTCTATCTATAGTGGCTGCACTAGTGTACATCCCCACCAACCATACACAAGGGTATTCTTTTCTCTACATCCTCACCACATGATTTCTTTTGAATTGATTTTTATGTAAAGTATGAGACTTACAGTTTTTTTTTTTCCTATAGATGTTTACTTGTTCTGGCACCATTTGTAATGAAATAATCTTTGAGTTTCTTTTCCTTTGTCAAAAATCAGTTGGGCCTATTTGTGTAGGTCTCTTGTACATTGATTTATGTGTCTGTATCTCCTCCAATACTACATATACAGTCATGATTACTGTAGATATATCTGGATATAGATACAGATATGTATGAGGTCTGTTCAGAAAGTATCCATCAATGTAATATGAAAAATAGAGCCATTTATTGAAAAAGATACAAGAAACATTGTACGTAGGACAGTGGATACCTCAGTCTCCTTCAGAGTGGGCATCTTGGGACCTCACACAGTTCTCCCAATCACCATCAGCTGCCCTGTTGTATTGTCCTAAATCTTATCCACAGTTTGAAATCTCTTGCCTTTCAAAGGTGATTTTAATTTTGGGAAAAGCCAGAAGTCGCAGGGCACCAAATCTGGGCTGTAGGAGGGCTGAATCACCTGGGTGATTCGATGTTTCTCAGAAAAACTGCATGAGGCGTGATGCTTGAGCAGGCGCGTTGCCATGTTGTAACTGCCAATCACCAGTCACCTGTAGCTGTGGCCTTCTGAAATATCTGAATAGTTTCCACAGAGGAATGTTCAAGACTAACGCAAAATTTGAAGCAGATTCATTGCTCTACTCAGTTGTCTTTAATGCGATGGCCACACAGTACACATGCTCACTCAATGGCATCTACTGCCCGCACTGACTGGTACAGTGAAGTCATCCTTGTTCACACATGCGGCGCATTCCAGTCCACTCTCCTTGGCTGCTAAGTTACATTGATGTTATGCAAACAGTTCTTGTTATATTAACAATGGCTGGCTTTTTCTGGACAGACCTGTATAACAAATCTTAAACTTGGATCGAGTGATTCCTCCCTCTTCTGTTTCAAGATTGCTTTAGCTGTGGCAGTCCTTTATCTTTCCATATGCATAAGTATTTCAATTTTATTGCACAATTGTGAATACTGTTTTACTTTTAAGTTTAGAGTCAATGTGTCCATTGCCAGTACATAGAAATATGATTGATTGTGTATGTATATCTTGTATCCTGCAACTTAGCTGAGATTATTTATTCATTCTGGGAAGGTTTCGTAGATTCTTTAGGATTTCTACTTAGATAATCTTTGTCTTCTGCAAATAGGGACTATTTTATTTCTTTCTTTCTGACCTATATACCTGTTATTTCCTTTTCTTACCTTACTGCAATGGCTACACCTTTCAATACATGTTGAATGAAAGTGGTGAGAATGGGCATTCTTACCTTGTTCCTAACTTTAGAGGGAAAGCATTCAGTGATTTGGGTTGTATGGTGTTGTGTGCAGCAGAGTCAGTAGCCTCCCTGCAAATGATTGCCCTAAGTAATGGGTATGAGAAAACACAAGCCTGAAAGTAAGTAAGTTTATAAAAAGGTCACTTATAGTTTCCATGACATGGATTGGATTGTTGCTAGAATCCTGTTGACCTGATTTTAGATATTTGGAAGTTATTGGAAGCAGGCGTTTTGTTCATTTTTTATTAGATGCTGAGGTGATTTTTTAAAAAGTAATCTGGTATCACGCACCTTATATGTGAGCCATAAAGGGAAAACATCTTTTTTTGTTTTTTTCTTCAGGAATGATCTCTACAGAAACATTAGAACATATTCTGGATTTTCTCCAACTCTTGCTAAATGCCCATTGGTTGAATGATTGCCAGCCACACAAGAAAATATATGTTATTTCCACAGTACTGAGTACTGTGGGAAGGTAACACCTTTCTTACTGAGTATGTTGGACTAGATCTAGGCCAAAAGTTGCCTAAAATTTATACTTGTGCTTGGTTGTCTTTATATTATGACAGCCTACTTGGGGGAAGGACATTGACCTCCAGTGACTGCTGTATACCAAATAATGTTACTGGCAACAGAATCTTTGGTGTGTAAAGCATTTGCAATTCACCTCTACCTCTGTTCATGTGTCCTAGTTGCTAATAGGAGAAACCTTTATTTCTTCCAGAGCCTTGGCCAGAGCATCTTGAAGGGCCTGTCTGCCATCAAAGATCACCTAGATTTATACTATGGGTCTAATTAAGTTATTGTTCATTCACTTTTGAGCCTTCCAAATTACGTGGCCTTAGTTCTGTGCTCAGGACATTTCTAGTGAGTCTTATACCTCATTTTCTAATTAAAAACTAAGAGTATTGTGTTGCCTTTGTTTTTATGATACAATTAATGTATTTTTATTGGTTAAAATTGTAAAAGATACAGAGAGATATGTAATAAAACAATCAAACATAATCCTTTTGGTTAGCAATGAGTTAAATTTTAATGCATTTCTAGCTGTATTCTTTAGACATAGGTTTATACTGTTCATTCTGTTTTGTAATGTATTCACCATGAGCATCTTTGTGTGCTGTTATATAATTTTATGCAATATTTTTAACAGTTGTATAATGTTTTATTTTAAACCAATTATGTTTTGGGCATTAGATCCTTTCCAATTTTTCACTATTATACATGGACATTCAGTATGGATTCTTGTGGTTAAATATTTGTGTACATCCTCCTGATTTTCTTTGGCTAAATTACCAGAAATGGAATTTCTGAGTTTTCCAGAAAACTGCAGAGATATGGTGAATTTTCCATCTTGAGGTGTTGGAAACATTGAACTTTATTTCCAATTATGAGTTGAAGAGGTTTGTTAAAAAAAGACGTTTAAGTTTGGCTTAAATTGTTTATAGACTTTTACAACATATGGATGTGGGCCAATGTTATCTGGAGAGATTCTTTACCTACCCCCACCTCGTAGCCATGCCTCTCAATTGGCATGGCGTTGTAATTCCAGAATTTGTACCTTAAACATTTTGCATGCTCTTCATTCAACATTGTCTGTGTCCAAGCCTGTAGAGTTCAAGATTGCAACTTTAATTCTCACTTCTTTTGGGATTTACTTTTTCAGATCATAAAATAGAAAATCGAAAACATGAAAGTAGACAGGACTAAACTGAAAAAGACACCTACTGAGGCCGTAAGTATCCAAAAGTTCACTCTGTGTTTTTTTTGTTTTGTTTTGTTTTGTTTTGTTTTCATTTCAGAAAAAAAATCCTTGGAATCATTTTACCCATACTGATCTTCCAAATATATCATCACTTGTATATACAAAGTGCAAGAAAAGAGTAACTTGTATTGAAGCAGTCAAATTTTCTTTTAAAATTCCTGTGATTATAAAAGTGAATAAGTTGGAGACCATGGAAAGTGAGCCCTAAACAGTTTGTAGCTGTATATACCTGAAGTAGGCTTTTTGGCTGCTGTTTCTATGCATTGAAAGGCTATGTGGTATAATGGAAAGAGCAGATGTGGATTAAAATTCTTGCCATACTTGTTGGATCTTTCTCAATTTTGTTTTCTAGAAATTATAGTGGTAACACCTTTCTTACTAGATTTCTTGTGAGGACAGTGTTTTAGCTTTCTGTATTACTGATTGTTCCCCACCCCCTGCCCTTAGTCATAGAAATCAGCTTAACCTGTGTATTGGTTAGCCATGTCAGTTGATCCTGTGTCAGCAGTAGAAATCCCAGCTTCAGTTCAATACTCTTGTTAGCTAGCCTACACTGTTTGAGGTAAAGAAAGCATTGAATTGTTATGACACTCTTATAGACCCATATGCTATAGTTCAAGGGGCACAAGCTTTGGAATTAGACATGGGTTTGAGTCTTACCAGATCTTTGTGACAGAATTCATTAACTTGCCCAGGTTTCCACATCTGTAAACAGGGTTGATAATTCCTCCCTCATTGCGTAATCAGTTAGTTCATTTTCTTTTCTTTTAAAAAATATATATATAAATTTATTTTTAAAGAGAGGGGAAGGGAGGGAGAAAGAGGGAGAGAAACATCAATGCGTGGTTGCCTCTCAGGTGCCCCCTACTGGGGACCTGGCCTGCAACCCGGGCATGTCCCCTGACTGGGAATCAAACTGGCTACCCTTTGCTCCACAGGCCAGCGCTTAAACCACTGAACCATTCCAACCAAGGCAGTTAGTTCATTTTCTAAATACTGGCCACTTGGTTTGTTTGTTTGTTTGTTTGTTTTAAGTGCCTACCTAGCAAGTATTACTTAGAGATACCACTATTAATATTTTGCTGTATTACTTCAGTCTTTAAAAGATTGTTGAATGGGTAGTTCTCCTGACCTTTTCACTCAGCATTATACTAATGAGTTTGAGAGGCACTGTTTTCCCATACCCTCTCCAGCATTATAGAGTATCTTAAATTTTTGTAACTAGATGGCAAAGGAATATTTCACTGTTCTAATTTGCATGCGTTAATACATACATTTTCAAATTTATTGATCTTATGTCAGTTTGTTTTCTATTTAATGTCATATTAGATATATTCATTTTTCATATTTGTTGCAAATATTTGTGGTGTTCTTTGGCATCTAGAGTTTTTGATAATTATGTACTCATATTTTTGGAAACTGAAGAGCAGAAAGAAAGCTTCTTAAGAAACTTCACAAATAATGGAAATGTAAAGTACTATATCCAAAATAAAAAGACACATAAGAAGCTCAGGAAAATATTTGTAACCCAATGTAGGTAATACTTTAGTAGCTAAATCAGTAGGAGAGATAAATATCCCAATGACAAAATGTACATAGCCATTTCAGAATAATTAAACTTTGTAGATCATCAGAGAAATGCAAATTAAATTTTTTTCTTTTCCCTTGTGGATTTTTAGGATTTGTTCCTTGAGTCACAACTATATACAGATTCCTGGTTCAGAACATTTGATAGCTGCTAGCAAATTATTTAGCATAAGCTCCTCAAAGTAGAATTTTTAGATACTTGATTATGTATGTTTTTAAGACTTGAAGATGTCTATTTTTTTTGAAGCAGCATACTCAGTTTCTCCTTGCTGTGGTCAATACTAGGTATTATTTTCAAGAAAGACATTTATGTTTTTATTTCTTTCTATCTATCTATTTATTTATTTTTAGAGAGGGAGAAAGAGAGGGAGAGGAACATCAATGAGTGAGAGAAACATAAGTCCGTTGCCTCTCACATGCCCCCAACTGGGGACCTGGCCCACAACCCAGGCATGTGCCCTGACCGGGAATAGAACTGGTGACCCTTCACTTTGCGGGAAGACACCCAACCCACTGAACCACATCAGCCAGGGAATGACATTTATGGATTTAAATTAAATTTTAATTTTTTTTACCTTTCAACTCCTTTACCCATTTCACCCACTCCCCACCTCTGGCAGCTACCAGTCTGTTCTGTGTATCTATGAGCTTGGTTTTTGAATTGCTTTTTAGTTTTAAAATTCCTTATATAAGTGAAATTATATAGTATTTGTCTATCTCTCTGACTTATTTCACTTAGCATGTTGTCACAAATGGCAAGATTTCATTTATGGCTGAGTAGTATTCCTACACACACACACCCCAAATCTTTTTTATCCATTTGTCCATCAGTGGACACTTAGACTTATTTCACTTAGCATGTTGTCAGAAATGGCAAGGCTCCATTCATGTCTGAGTAGTATTCCATTGTGTGCGTGTGTGTGTGTGTGTGTGTGTGTGTGTGTGTGTGTGTACATACCAAATCTTGTTTATCCATTTGTCTGTCACTGGATACTTAGATTGTTTCTATATCTTGGCTGTTGTAAATAATACTGTAGTGAACATAGGGGTGCATATATTCTTTTGAATTAGTATTTTCATTTTTGTCAGATAAAAATATCCAGAAGTGCAATTGCTGGATCATATAGCAGTTGTAGTTTTTAACTTTTTGAGTTGCCTCCACAACATTTTTCATACTGGCTGCATAAGAAAGATACTCATTAATTCCTTTGTGTATCAGCAGCTGTGCAAAGGACTTTTTCCCCTTGATTTGGTATCTTTATAGGAGCAAATCAATATCGACCATGGCAGTTGGTACACAGCCATCGAACTGGCAAATGCTTTGTTTTACATTACCAGGAGTAAGGAAATTCACACTCAGTTTGCATTTATGTAGCAGGGACAAGATGTTAAAGGTTAACTCTCATCCCTGGTGCATTCTGTAAACTGCAAGGTTCAGAGGGACTCAGGTACTCCTGATGAAACAGAACATCATGCTAGCATGTTAAATTGATGCCATGATGTCATTGTATCTGGATCTTGTGAACAGAAAACACAAACAACTTAAGATGCCTTAGACCAGGAGTGTGAAACCCATTTTCACTGGGGGCCACATCAGCCTCGCAGTTGCCTTCAAAGGGCTGAATGTAGAGCTCCTTGCTCTAATTAAGGAGTAGTTCCATTTATACAGTCCTAAAATAACATTCGGCCCTTTGAAGGCAACCACGAGGCTAGTATGGCCCCAGTGAAAATGAGTTTGACATCCCTGCCTTAGACATGTGTTCCAGAGGGTACCCTTTGAAGTTTGGGGGTCTGCCACATCAGGAAAGTTTCCAAGGGTGCAGAGGTCTGGAAAATGTTAAGATTTCCCTTCTAAAGTGAGAAACATGTTGCACCTTGTACCACACGCCATGAAGAAAGAGGAGCAGTGTATGTGGTGCTTCTTTGGAGTTTGGTGCTAACCATACCACATTTGGAGTATGCTGTTTTGATCCACTTACTGGATCACATCTAAAGTGATAGTGAAGTCGGGATGTAGGAAAGATTCTGCAAAAGGTTCAGGCTATGTTGCAAAATACCCTACTATATGGACGTTATGACCTAGTAGATCCAGGTATCTGACTTAGGTGTCAGCCAAAATGCTGTGTGATGCTGTGGTATGTAAAGCTATGCTATGCTAGATGCAAGATACTTTGTGCTTGCCTTTGGCAAGCCCATACTGGAGAATCACAGCTAAGACCCCTAGAATTTTAGCCTTGCTCTCCCTGCCAACAACTATTCTAGCATTCAGAGAAATAGCTTCTGGCTTCCTGCAGGACCTTGATAAAGACTGAATGCCTGATTATGATACATATATAACAGGTGATTACAAGACCCAAATGTTCATCATGAACTGGATGTTATTTAACCCACAGAATCATAAAATTGGGTCTGCATAGCTGCATTCCATTATAATCAAAGTGATATATTTGATAGTAGGCACAAGTGCACTGCATGAGCAGATGGTTCAGGCTCCCATGTTTCCTGTTTCTACTACTCACTACCTCTCCTTCAACCTGTAGGACTTCAAGAAGAGGGGGGGAAATGCATGCCTGGTTTACGGAAGGATTTTTATGCCAAGGACTTTATGTACATTTAATTACCACAAAAATTTGAGGTAGCTCTTTAAGAGTGCTCACTTTAGAGGAAGAAAAGTTTGGGGACTTAGATAAAGGAAAACCATTACCTTTAAGCCCTTATTGTTCCATGTTCTATTTTGGATTCTGAAAATGTTCCTGGTTTAAATCTCACAGCAACATTGCTGGATAAATAGGTGATATCTGTTCATTTTTCAGAAGAGGATACTGAGTGGGATTCAAGGAGGTAGTTTACCAAGTACCTAAGTCCAAAGCCCTTGCTCTTTGTAATAGTATTCTGTCTTACAATATTTAAGCTCCTATTATGTGAGATAAGCACTTCATGTATATAGCAAATATTTGAGCTTCATATGTCTGAGGTAGTCATTAGGTCTGTTTCCCTGGTAAGAAAACTGGCTTAGAGGTTGGACTTGCTCATAAACAAACAGCATAGTAATCATCAAGGTAAAAACTGAACCCACATTTGTTTGGTTCCAAATCTAGGCCCATACCGGGGTACTATACTGCTGTTACAGAGTTAGAGAGCAAGTGGAATTACTTCCACTTGCCATCCATTAGTAGAGACTGCCATCTGTCCCAGTCTATCCCCTGCTTCACTTTCAGAAACTTGACTGCAAACTCTCAATCCACACCTTGTTTACCTGACAAACAGGCTCTTCCATTGGTAAAAGAGAGCTGCAGTGTATGGAAATGGGGACCCTAAGTAAGAATAGAGTCCTGGTTTTTTGAAGTTCAGAACCTCTATGCCTTCCTACAATTGGAGGGTTTGATGTTACAGAAAAATATTGCTAATGCTAATCTTCATCTTTAACTGTGAATTCACTACGGCTTTTCAGTGTTCTTCTGGTTCACCATTCCTTATCAGGCACTCTGGTTCACTTTCACACTGAGGTACAGATTCCTTCATTTTGTTTTTGTTGATGTTTAGCTTGTTTACTCTGTTGTCTGTATCCTTCCAAGTAGTTTCTCTACAAATAAAGTTTATCTGAGTTTTAAAAATGCACAGACGGATTGATTGTTTCATTATAAGATTTCCATTTTAATCTCAAGGGATCGTCTGGCAAATTTCCACTTTTCTTAAATTCTATCAAAAGTTAAATTTCTGAGTGTATTGGCTTAAGGATTTATTTTCCCATTTTCCTTCTTTGTGTCTCCCTTATCTTCCAAAACACCCTTTGTGAATATCTGTTTTTCTCAGCCTGCAGACTGCAGAGCCTTAATAGACAAACTCAAAGTTTGTAATGATGAGCAACTCCTCTTGGAACTGCAGCAGATCAAAACATGGAACATTGGAAAGGTAAGTGAACTCCTGCTCCCAAAAGACAGGGCTTCCTGGACTAGTACATCTTTTTGTATGCTCTCTGATATGGAAAGAGGAACCATAATGAGGTAGCTTCATTCAGCAATTGCTTAATAAGCATTTAGTGTATTTCTAGCACAGCTCTAGATCAGTAGCGTTTAGCCCGTGAATGGTTGCCAAGGAAATTTTGAAAGAAAAGAAACGTGAGGAAAATTTTGCTAGCTGAGGAAGAGGAACATTTACATGGATGATGATAAAGAATCTCAACTGCAAAATTCCTGACAGTACAAGTTGAGGTAGCTTTAGGATTTTTACTTTCAGTTTAAAAGAATCTTCTCTCGGTAACTAGAAATGAGCACTTCAAATGAAATTGGTTCTGGCAGGGAGAGTCCCTGAGCTTGTAGACCTCAGATAGTAGCCAGATTCTCCCTCTGAGGATTATTAGCAAAGGAGTTTTTGTGGCTTCTACTGGTGGTAGTATCTATAGAGAGAGACTTTGGATATTACGGTGAATTCACATCCATGTGGCTCCAAATACACTCTTTCTCATATGGGCTTCTGTGTTGATTTTGGGGAGTTAAAGAGAAGCAAAGGTGGAAAGTGAACTTGTCTAGATATCATGAGCAGCAGTTGATTGTAACAGTGCACCCACACAAACACCTTATTCTTATCTTCCTCTTTCTCTTTCTCCAGTGTGAGTTATATCACTGGGTGGATCTGTTGGACCGCTTTGATGGAATTCTGGCAGATGCTGGACAGACAGTGGAGAATATGTCGTGGATGCTTGTGTGTGATCGACCAGAAAAAGAACAGCTGAAAATGCTTCTCTTGGCTGTGTTGAACTTCACAGCCTTGCTCATTGAGTACAGCTTTTCCCGGCATCTGTACAGTTCTATAGAGGTAGGAGAGGTTCAGGCCTGTGTGATCTGTTCCTTACTAGAATTGTTCATGTCCTGAAATAAGGAAATTGCTGTTATTCTCTGAGGATTGCTTCTTTTCCTTTTCATTTCCTTTCATGGAACTCTGGGATTTTCCATGTCAGAGACAATAGTAGGATGTTTCTTGGATATAGACACCCTACACAGGATTGATGGGAAAATTCTTTACACTCACCTTTATCCTGCCTTTTAAGATTCAAGAAATTAATGAGACTGTAATATATGTATTAAAGCAGTCTGAGGAATTTGCAGGAATTGATCTATTCCCCATGTTATTAGAGCAGCCTCAAATTTTAAACTATTGATATCACAGGATATTGCACATGAATATCCTGTGCACAGGAATCTAAAATTGGGCACAGGAATCCATGAGCTTTTGAGTTGGTCAGAATCACTGTAAGAAGAAACTCTTTCTTTAGCCTAGCTTTGGGCTTTTCTATCACGATTGGTTAAGTGCCCTGTTGTTGTGTGTTAATTTTCCTAAGACTTTAGAAAAAACAAAAACAAAAACAGAATCAGAACAAACAAGCAGAAAGAAAATAGCTTAGGAAAAGAAGTGGAACTACTGAACTAAAGACCTACCACCCAGAGTTTTAAGTGGGGAATGGGTAAGCAGTCTGTTGAAGATGAAACAGATTAGCTGCAATTGGAAGTCCATGGCCTTTGGGATAATCAGCAACGGGAAATACCTGGGTTCATTTCCACTTGAATTACCACATTTTGCCCAAATACATACTTTTTGCCCAATTTTTCTGAGGGAAAACTAAGGATGCACATTATACATGGGTATAATTATCACATAGCACAGGGCATAATAATTCTGTGTATAATGCGCACCAGAACATGCGTGCACGTTATGCACAGGAGTGCATTATACATGGCAAAGTATGGTACATGCTACTGATTTTAATGTTAACCAAATGCTTCAATATATTGGTGAGTTTTGATTGTCTTTAAAAATCCAAATAAACACTAGATTTGTATAGGCATATGACTGTTACATACACTGTGCCGTAACAGTCATATGCCACCAGGTGTTGGTAGCTTTAGCTTCTGTATGGAGGGCCCTGTGTTTTAATTAATTCCCATTATTGTCAAAGGATGCAGAAGGAGCATAAAGTTATCTTTCTTTTACAATACTTTTAGTCTAGTTTGAGAGTGTTCTTGAGTTCCACTATGTATTAAAATACCACATTTGGGGGGGTTGTTTTTGTAATCTGTTTCTTCCTGTGGGGACACCTGTGCAATTTTGAACGGTTCAATTTTATAGCATTTATTGGACTTCCTGACTTACTGCCAGATTGTACGTTTCTTGTGTTGTAGATGCTCAAATAGTTATAAATGTTTTTTTGTATGTATTTTTAAACTTCTTGATAGCTTTGTAAATGTTGACAAATCTACATTGGCATTTTAAGTTTTCAAGGCCTGGTGTGCTTGATGCCATGAACTTGCCCTTTTTTTGTCCCCTGTAGCATTTGACAACTTTATTGGCTTCCTCTGATATGCAAGTGGTGCTGGCAGTCCTTAACCTTCTGTATGTATTTAGCAAAAGATCAAATTACATCACACGCCTTGGATCTGACAAGAGAACCCCACTGCTAACCCGGCTGCAACATTTGGCAGAGGTGAGTCATATGCGAAGAGTTGCAAGGGCACAAACATTGGACCATGTCGCACCTCTTCACAGGTGTTTCTTGCAGTGTCAAAATGGATAGGAGTCCCTAAGTTAGCTTTACTAGTCTAACTGAGTAGAACTATTAGAGCCCACTTAGCTAGTTCCAAAAAAACCTAAGAAATATTCTCAAATAATGGAATAATTTTAAGGGATTTAGTGAATCTCTGCTCACAAAGCAGAATCTCTCTTTGTTCAAAAATGGCAACTTTCTCTGGAAAGGAGGTTCAGAATCAGATTCTACTTTGGAAGGAAATATGGTGCAATAAAAGATCTCAATTTATGTCCTGGCCCTGCTTATTAGCTCTGATATGAGTTTTCATCTGAGAATTTAGTATATCTACCATAAGAGTAGTTTCAGAGTAGAAAAATTTAAGGTACTTAGTGTTATGCTCAAGAATTGGTTTGCGATGATAGTAATTATGATTAAAGGCAAAAAGCTCTCAGAAGTTTAGCTCAACCAAACTGTTGTCCAATGTTCAAGTTTTAGGCCGTTACTAAGTGCATGATTACTTTAAAATATTTTTGTATGGTTACCAATGTAACACAGTATTGTGAAAATTCTCTAGGACATATAGGAAAGTATAAAGAAAATATTAACCACCTATAACAAATGGTACCCTATTTAAGATTTGACATATTTTCTTCTTGTATTTACAAATATGTACAAAGAGGTATGCAATGTTTTCTTAACATATTGCAAATATTATCTCTTACTATTAAAAAATGCAAGACAGTTCAATATTGGATCCCCCAAGTAACAGTTTAAAGGAAAAAGAAGTCATATCTCAATAGATGTTTTTAAAACATTTGATAAATTCAGCACATTAGTAAAAACTAGTACGAACTTGTAGGAAACTTTTAAGTTTATAAATTATCAGAAGTCATAATGGAAAAAACTTCTAAAGCATTTCCACTGATTCAAAAGTCACACAAAGCCCTGGCTGGTGTAGCTCAGTGGATTGAGTGCGGGCCTGCAAAGCAAAGGATCGCGGTTCGATTCCCAGTCAGGGCACATGCCTGGGTTGCAGGTCAGTTCCCAGCAAGGGACTCATGAGAAGCAACCATACATTGATGTTTCTCTCCCTCTCTCCTTCCCTTCTGCCCTAAAGATAAATAAGTAAAATCTTTTTTTAAAAGATTTAAAAAAAAGTCACACAAAAATGCCACCTATTAACTTTCGCCACTTAATTTTGTAGATGTCCTAACCAGTACAAACAAGAGGAAAGAAAGAAACAAAGATTACAAAAAAAAAAAAGTGAAAACACATTATTTTTAGGTGATAGGATTGAGATTCTTCGTTTTCTGGGGAGATAATATAAAATTATTAACTAATAAAAGTACAGTGAGGTGACCAAGTAAGCAGTTAGTATACAGAAGCAAAAGCTCCTCATTATAGAGGACATATGGACAGTAACGGGGTGCGGGTGGAGGCAGGAGGGAGGTGGAGAGGGCTGAGGGGTTGGGCTGGGGTGGGAGGAAAAAGCAGAAAACTGTACTTGAACAGTTTTTTAAAATCAACTGAACAATTGATAATCAATTGAACTGATGTGATTGAATAACATCCTGGTCCAATCTCATTTTGTCATGGACCTGTAACATTCAAACAGTTGGTGGAATAGCAACTGGTCTGGGGACAACATCAACCAGCACTGCCAAAGACAAAAGTTAATAGACTGGTGATAGATTGAGAGGCTTTTAAGCATTGTTTTGAAGCTGACAAGGACTGTTAATGTAGAATATCCAAGGAGTACCTTAAGAGCAACAAAGATAAGCAGACAAAGGATATAGACAGACAATTCACAGACCAAGGAATTCAGCATGTTGAACAGATGCTCAAACTCATTAACAATTAGAGAAATTAAAAAAAGTAAGTTGTATCAGATGAACAGAAATTAGAAAATTGTATTATGATAAGTGCTAGCAGGCATCTGAGGCTCTAGGTGCCCTTATGTATAAGTGTAGGCTGGTACTCCTGGGCATATATCCCAAAGATAATCACATTATTCTATAAGGTGACATCTGTGAAAATATTGCATCATTGTGGTAGGGAGAAGTTGGAGGCAGTCTGGGTGTCCATTATTAGTAGGTTGAAAGTAAAATATGGTGCATGCATACTATGGAATAAAAGCTCCAAGTGGGGGAGGAGTTAAAAAATGTTTATTGTTGAGTACCACTTCTGAAACTTAAAAATGTATACATAAAAGCAAAATGTAGTTTTGAGAAAACAAATAAAAGGATAGATATCAGTGAAGTCTTAGCTTTGGTGAAGAGAAAGCAATGCAAATGGCAATAATGGGTCAGATGGTTTATATAAGTAAGTAAAAGAAAATAAACCTAACCAGCAATATTTAAGATCTGATAAAACTAAACTAAACCTTTACTTACAGATTTAAAAGATGATCTAAATTTGTTAACCGAGACAGGTATCATCATTTTATGGGAAGACTCAGTAGTATAGTAAAGGCTCTCTTTGATGAAATTAAAAACTAAAACACAAGTGTCAGTTCTCTTACCTTTCTAATGTAGAACCAAGGACTTGACTTTGAGTAAGAGACAGTCTGTTATCTTACATAAACTACAGCTATAATCTGTAATTTCCTTAAAATGGAAGCACAGTGTAAAGACTTCAGTTAGTAAAGGAACCTGAATGTAGAATTACAAATTTTTGTAAATTGCCTCTGAATCTTTTCCCTAATTTGACAGTATTTTACTTTAGTACCTTGCCTTTTAGTCTTTGCAAGATATTCAGCTTAGTTTTTATAAAATAATTCCCTTTTCAATTTAAATCATTACTTTACATAGCATTTAAGATTACATCCTTATAATACATGCAGTTGTCATAAATGAGCTTGGGGACAAGTAAGCCTTTTTTGGCACACATACAGATAACTGGTGGCAGCAAAGGGCTGCCTGCACAGGCTATATCAACCAATATGTTTTACAGAAGGCTTGGAAAATGTAGTTAATCTGTCAGATTGGTTAAGTGGAGACCTGTTAATGGCATCAACTGAAAGTGGAAATGCACAAAAAAATCTCTGAGAAAACATTGATTAAGAGTCAAGGTTTTAAGTTCTTTATTTGGCACAGGAATAGGCAAATATGTCTGCAGAACAAAATTCTAAGTCTTAAGATCAAAATAGTGGGGCAGTTGGCTATTTGAGGGAAAAATGTGTTTAGATCATTTCTTCACTCTATTCACATAAATCTTAGAAACATATTTAGAGGTGAATATAGGCAACTTAAAAGGTCATTCATGAGGAAGTATTTTTTAACAAAGGGAAGAAACCTAGAGGCCATTTTAAAAATTGACAGATTTTAGCATGTTAAAATATTAAAATTTCTGTATAACATAGTTATAAATAAAAGATGAACTCTTAAACTGGAAAAAATATTTGCAGTATATACAACAAAGGAATAATTTGTAAATAGCTTCTATAAATGAACAAAAATGTAAGTAACCCAGTAGAAAAATATTCAAAAGCACGTTAAGTGGAAGATTCACAGAAGAATACAAAGTTTTGTTTTCTTTTTTAAATTGGCCACTAAGTCCAGCTGGTGTGTCTCAGTGGATCGAGTGCAGGCCTGTGAACCAGAGGGTCACTGGTTTGATTCCCAGTCAGGGCATATGCCTGGGTTGTGGGCTAGGTCCCCAGTTGGGGGTGTGCGAGAGGCAACCACACATTGATGTTTCTTTCCTTTTCCCTTGTCCTCTCTATAAATTGGCCACTAAAACATGAAAGGATTGCATTAGGAGTACTCAGGGGAAATGTACATTGAAGTGAAGTAGGTTGTCTAGGTTGTGGGGAAACAGGTACTTACAGACTGTTGGTATATGAATACCCTTTTGTGTAGGATATTTGGCATCACTTTTCATTTGAAATTATGTTGCAAGCAAATTCAAATGGTCTGGAAAATGTATGCATGAGTATTCTCATTGTACCATTGTTAAAAATTTTGAAACATTATATTTAACATGCTATATGCCTGCGTATGACCCTGAAAGATATCAATGAAATGATCTCTTAGCAAAAAAAAGTAGTTGAAGATCCCCATTTATGGTTTTTCAAAAGTCCAAAAGTAAAACTATAGTAATAAAGTCCTTTAAGTTACATGTCTAATTGTAAATGTAGACAAAGGGAATTGAATTTGGAGAGAAGATGGGTAAGTTTTACTTTTTTGTTCTCTACTTCGAATACTTTATAGCTATACTATATTACATATTACTTGTGTAATTAAATATGAGAATTGTTCATGACTCTTTGCAGATGTATTTCTAGTGACTAATTTTTGTATGTACTGTAGTTTAGTTGTTATCTGACTTAATATCTATTATATGTAATCCTCTTAATATCTGAGGGTAGGATTTCTTAATATCTATTTTATTAATATATTGGGAGTTCTATGTTTTAATTTGTTTTCAATTACAGTTGACAGTCAATATTATTTTAGTTTAAGGTATACAGCTTATTGGTCAGACATTTATTTATAAGTGATCCCACGATAAGACTTACACCCATCTGACACCATATATAGTTACTAACAATATTATTGACTACGTTTCCTAAGCTGTACTTTACATCCCCATGACTATTTTGTAACTTCCATTTGTACTTCTTAATTCTTCTACCTTTTTCACCCAGTCTTCCAATCCCTTTCCCCTCTGGCAACCGTCAGTCTGTTCTGTATATCTATGAATCTGTTTCTCTTATGTTTGTTAATTTATATTGTTATTTCACATATTTATACTTAATTAAATTAAATGATCTGACTACTTAGAAAGTAAAAATTAAGATGCAGACTGTACTTTTACACAGCACGCATGCAAAATGTGCAATTTTTATTTTGCTGTTGTTTTGATAAGCCAGAATTACTGTGTTCTTTTCTTTCCTTGGATCATTCTGTCACCAGGAAGAATTGCTTAAATATTTGCTGTTATGTTCCTCCTTATTTTGGACTCCTTTTAACTTTGACAGATTTATTCTTTTTGTTCTGAATTGGACCAAAATAGAAACTGTAGATTGAAGGTTGCTTTCTAGTCCTGGACAATTTAGAATCTTGACGGATACAGTACATTGCTGGTTTTGCTAATTTATTTTGTGCTTGATTCTTTGCTGTTAACAGGTAAAATAATCTTACAAATTTGTGAGGGTTAGAGATAATATGCTAAGTGTTTAGTAATAGTAGCTGCCATTACTAATAGCCCCCATTAAAATTTCAAAACTTTGCCCTGGCCAGTGTGGCTCTGTTGGTTGGGAGTTGTCCTGCAAACCAAATGGTGGCAGGTGCGGTTCCAGGTCAGGGCACATGCCCAGGTTGTGGGTTCAGTCCTCAGTCAGGGTATGGGCAGGAGACAAGTGATGTTTCTTTTTGGCATCAGTGTTTCTCTCCCTCTCTTCCTCTGTCCCTACCCCTCTCTCTAGAATCAATAAAAGAAAAAAATGTTTTAATTTTAAAACTTTTTCTCTGAGCTGTAAATTTCTATAAAAAGATAACTTGCTGATGTGGGCTACTTTGCCCTACATCTTCATTTTGATATGTAATTTTCATTCTTGTAACAGTGGTCATTATAGACATTTTGGTTCATGTCTCTTGATAGACAGCTTCCCGAATCTGAATTTCTTTTGTTAATCTCTGCCCTGTGCAACAAACATGTACATTCATTTGCATGTAGCTAAGAACCTCGGTTTAGGAATCGGTCCTAGTTCTGTCAATGAATCAAATTAGTCTCAGCTTATATATCTGTAACTTGGGGATTTTGATATCTACCTCATTGTTTTTAGGATTAAACTAAACATGATCATAAATAAAACTGATCACTGAAGATGGCTATGAGAACATAAATTATGTGACATTCTTTTTTATTTTTACTTTCTTTTACAACTGTATACATTATTTTATGTAAATACATATATGGGATCACATGATTTTTTCAGTGTGGGCTTTTTCCTCATGGGTCATCTTCCCACAACCTAAAATATATCCTTTTGTATATATTTTTATCTTTATATTATAGTGACATGTTTAGGGTATTTTTGTTATTAAATTACAAAGGCAGGATACTTACATCTCAATTTTCTTATTTAATACTTTTAAAAAATTATTTTATTGTTGTTCAATTACAGTTGTCTTCATTTACCCCCCACCATTCACCCCCACCCCAGCCAAACCCACCTCCCTCCCTTGCTTCCATGCCCCCACCATGGTTTTGTCCATGTGTCCTTTACAGTTGTTCCTAAAAACTTTAAGTCACTCTGTATAGCTGTAAGTCATTTTCTTTTAATGGCTATATATTCCATAGTTTGGATTTTCCATAATTCAGCTATTTCTCAACTAATACATATTCATGTTTTTCCTGTTAAGAACAGTGATTTCTACATTAAGTAATTTGTATATATGTATGCCCTTACTTACTGATACTTTTGATTCTATGATAGAATCTCAGATATCTTTGTCACTTTAATTGACACTTAGATGAAGAGTAATGAATATGAGCATCTTTTCATGTTTTGCCATTAAGATTTGCTCTTGTGAATTGTCAGTTCATATATTTTACCCATTTTTCCATTGCTTTAGTGTTCATGAACTATAAAAACTATTGGAGATAACTAGCCACTTGTCATCTTTTAAAAGTATGTTATCCCCTCTGGCTGGTGTGGCTTAGTGGATTGAGCACGGGCCTGTGAACCAAAGGGTCGCAGGTTGGATTCCCAGTCAGGTCACTTGCCTGGGCAGGCCAGGTCCCCCAGCAGGGAGGGCTCAATAGGCAACCACCCATTGATGTTTCTCTCCCTCTCTCCCTCCCTTCCCTTCTCTAAAAGTAAATAAAATCTTAAAAAACAAAACAAAACAAAAGTATGGTATCCCTTAATATTTGCTTCCTTTGTTGCATTTGCATACACAGTGTTTTCCAAAAATGGTTCAGAAATAGTGTTTTATGGCATTTAAAAGTTTTGAATAGCATGTTTTGGTCTTTATGAAAAATGACTTTGTATGTGGAATCTTTGCTCATGGTAGTTTTAGTGATTCAACCCAGTGGTGTGGGCTGACAGTGAATATAAATAGTGATTAATGAACTGCAAATGTAGGGGAAGTTCTACAGGAAGACTAGTTGAATCTGTTAAAAGCCAATTGCTTAGTTAATGCTGAGGTCTAGTACACAGATTCTCAAACTTGAGCATGCACCAGAATCACCTTATTAAAGCATAAATTGATCTCCCTTCCTTGCTCACACCCCCTCCAGGTTCTGATTCAGTAAGCTTAGGGCAGGTCTTGATAATCTGTATTGCTAACAAGTTTCCAGGTGATACTAAGGCTGCTGGTCCTAGGACCACACTTGGAAAATCACTGGTCTTTTCTGTCCTGTTGGGGTAAAGTTACAGAATTTTAACAAATTCTTTGTACAGTCATACTTTAGTTCTAGAATGTCTCGCATCTCGAACAGTTTGGTTCTTGACCATGTTGTTCACAGAAATGTGTCTCGGTTGTTGAACAAAAATTTGGTTTTGACATGACAAACCCATTCATGCTGATACATGTTTAATCAGTCATGTGTCTCTCAAGTGACAAAAGAGATTCGGGTTTTGAACAAATCACTTCTCAAACAGTCTTTTGGAATGACTTAAGTTCAGGAACTGAAGTTCCACTGTAGTTCCATCCCAAAGAGCATCAGGTCTTTTCCCTGATGTCTCAATACTTACTTTTTTTGGCAAATCTCATCTAGTGAGGTGGTGTCAAATATGCCTTTCTGGCATAGTTGATGTAATAGTTATTTATTGAGTGTCTACTTAATTGCCAGGGTCATATGGTAGCACTGTTGAGTATAGATGAAGACAGTGAAACTCAGAGTTATACTATTTGAGGGGAAAACCAATAGGCTTTTCACACCTGATAAAATGTAAAATATTACTATCTTCTGTTTTTGTCTTAGATATTTGAAGTTGCTTGAGTATGGTTTTTATTCTAAATCTGGATGTCAGCCTGAGACCTATCTCTGAATCCACACCCAAATCTTCCAGTTGACATCATATGACCAACACTGTACTGAATGTAGTATAAAACATGTTCTTTTCTTTAAAAAGTTCACATGGTAGTTGAGAAAACAGCTAAATTATTTTGAGTAGTACTGACTAATAAGTACCCTAGAATCTTAAACATTCCATAGATTTATCTTGTTGGCTACAAAACAAACTTTTCTTCATATTAAAAATATGTGCTCAGCATTTAAAAAATTTTAAAATGTACAGAAGAAAATTCTTCATAATGTGTATATTCTTAGTGTTTTGGTACACTTTTTTGAGTCTTCATTTTATGCATGTCTTTACATAGCTGAATGCATATAGTATATAATTTTATATCCTACCTTATTTACTTAGCATACTAGCATCAGTGTTTTCCTATATTAACTTGACCTAATTTTGTAAGAAAGATCTCTTTGTATTTAATATACTGATAATATTTTATAAATGTCACAACATCACAGACTTTAATGAATCAAGTTTGGTTTGAACATGTTCTTTTGAGGGTCCCAGCTTACTACAACTTTCTTAATTGTAGGTGCTTGATTTTTATTAGGTACCAAAATATGGAAAGAGATTTCGTGGTAACAGTAATAATAGTAGAAGTATTCTAAAACAATTGTGACAACATAAGAAACAAAAGGCAAGATGTCGTGAAGACGGACCGCCTTTCAAGCTTATTCTGCCTTGCAAAATCAGGTCCTTGGATCGATAACTTTTTCTGCTATGTGGCATCAAGTGTTAATTCGCTTTATCCTTATGGTTTTCAGCAATAGCCAAGAAAATACTGTAAACATAATGAGGAAGTACTTTTCCTATTAAGTATTAAAAGTTTAAAAAATAAAGCGATAGGAATTAAAATAGCGTGGTAATAACAGTGGAATTGACCACTTAAAAGTTTCTAGAAACAGCCCTGGCTGGCGTAGCTCAGTGGATTGAGCGCGGGCCTGCGAACCAAACGACCGCGGTTCGATTCCCAGTCAGGGCACATGCCTGGGTTGCAGGCCAGTTCCCAGTGGGGGATGCATGAGAGGCAACCATATATTGATATTTCTCTCCCTCTCTCCTTCTCTTCTCCTCTAAAGATAAAAAAAAAAGTTTCTAGAAACAGATCTAACACATAAGAATCAAATGTATAGTAAAGATGGCATTTTAAATTAGCAGAAAAAAGGAAAATTATTGAATAAATGATATTTTAAAAACTGGCTAGCTATTTGCAAGATAATTAAGGTAGCTCCTGCTTTATCAAAGTAATTTAAAGCATGAAGCTAAAAGCATTGCAAGAAAGTACAACTATATGATTTTATGTTTAGGGTGAGCAAGGTCTTTTAAGGAATGAAGCTAACACCATCAAAGAAGAAATTAATGTTATATTCTATATGTGAATATTTTAAATACTGTCATATTATGCCATTATATGATTATCTCAGTTTATGTAATGTTTCTCATATTGCCACAGTGAATAATGCATCGATATTTGGTCTTAACAACAGCTATTTAAGTTCTTACTGAATGTAGGACCTTGTACTTCACAAATTCTTATCATTTAATTTTTGCAAAGGTGCTACAAGCATCATCTCAATTTTGTACATAGGCTCAATTTTGAGGTAAAGAGCAAAGAAATCAAGTAATTTGTTCTCAGTGTCATTGAAGAGGAATTTAATAGCCAGCTGTATTAAATCTTTGCCTTTTCACTGGTTTTTCTATCTAAATGTATGTTATTTTAAAAAGCAAGGGAAAGCGAGAACATATTTTTTCTTACGTCATTCTCATTAAAGGTTTGTCTCTTTTGTTGATCCTTTCAAAGAACTAGGATCCTTCAAATTTGGTTTATTTGATTCTTTTTTTCTATTTAGTGTTTCATTTATCTCTGCTCTGATTTTTACTATTTGCTTTCTGCTTGGGGGTAGTTTGCTTTTGTTTTTCTAGTTCCTTAAGGTGGAAGGTTAGGTTACCACTGATTTGAGATCTTTTTTAACTGTAGGCAATTACAGCTATAAATTTCCCTCCAGGCAGCACTTTAAGTGTATCCCATAAGCATTAGTATATTGTGTTCTCATTGTTTTTAATCACAAGGAATTTTCTAATTTCCATTGTGATTTCTTTTTTTACCCATCAATTGTTATCCAGATTTCCTTTCATAATGGATTTCTAATTACTTTGCATTGTCATTGAAGAAGATACTTTGTATGATTTTAGTCTTTATAAATTTCTTTGTTTCTTTTGTAGGTTAACATATGGTCTCTCTGGGAGAATGTTTTATATGTACTTGAGGAGAGTGTGTCTTCTGCTGTTGTTGGATAGATTGTTATATATATCTGTTAGGTCTAGTTGATTTAATGTTCAGGTCTTCTATTTTTTGTTTCTCTTTTCTCTAGTTATTAAAGTTTGCCCTGTGGGTTATGACTAACATCTTAATGAAGTTAGTTCAATTTAATACCAACTTAGTTTTAATAGTAGACCAGAACTTTGCTCCTATATAGCTCTGTTCCCTCCCATACACTTTATGTTGTTTTCGTCACAAATTACATCTACCTACATTGTGTGCACATAAGCATAGATGTATCATTACTTCTTTATGTTGTCTTTTTAAAAACACAGTAAAAAAAGTTACACACCAAAAATACATTAATACTGACTTTTATATTTACCTATATAGTTACCTATCTGGTGTTCTTTATTTCTTTATATGGAGTCAGGTTACTGGTGTCCAATGCCCTGTCATTTCAGCCTGAAGGATTTCCTTTAACATATCTTCTGGCAGGTCAACTAACAACAAGCTCCCTCAGCTTTTATCTGAGAATGTCTTGATTTCTGCTACATGTTTGAAAGATAATTGTGCCAGATACAGAATTCTTGTTTGTTTGTTTGTTTGTTTGTTTGTTTGTTTTAATTGTTGTTCAAGTACAGTTTTCTGTCTTTTACTCCCATCCCAGCCCACCCCCCCAGTGCTCCCCACCTCCCTCCCATTTCAACCCCCTTAGTTTTTGTCCATGTGTCCTCTATACTTGTTCCTATAATCCCTTCCCTTTTCCCCTGAAATTCCCTCCCTTCGCCCCTCTGGTCACTGGATACAGAATTCTTGATTGGCAATTCTTTCCTTTTGAAACGTTGACTGTATCTTCCCACTGCATTCTGGGCTCCATAGTTTGTGGTGATAAATCATCTATTGATGTCATAGAGGAACACTTATACATAACAAGTCACTTTTCTATTGCCACTTTGAAGATTTTTCTCTTTGTCTTGGCCTTTGACAGTTATATTGTGTATTTCAATGGGTTTCTGTAGATTTTCCGTATTGGAGTTCATTGAGCTTGGATTTGTAGATGCATGTCCTTTGTCAAATTTGAGACATTTTTGGCCATTATTTCCTTAAATAATCTCTCTGCTCCTTTTTCTCTTTCCTTTTCTACTGGAACTCATTATCCATATATTTACTTTTCTTTCTACTTTTCAGACTGGGTAATCTCAGTTGATTTATCTTAAAGTTCACTGAGTCTTTTTTTCGCCTTTCAGTGTTTATTTTTAAATATATTATTGTCCATATTTTTACAAAAGTTATACAGGTTAAGTTTTGAAAATTAAGAAAATACTACCACCATGTAGGAAAAACTGTTAACATTGTGTTTCATATGCTTCTTCCTCCTCAGCAACCATGGTATTTTTTACCACAGTATTAAACATTTTTGAAAATACCATTTTTAAAAACTGGGCAATAGTCTTGGCTTCTAATCCCCTCTCTTGGTCCTCATGAGTTTCCATGGCTGCCCTTCTATGTCTCCTTGTTTGGTGCCTCATCCTCAGCTCAGTTGTTCAGGTTACCACTCCAGTTCCATCGGATTATTTGTTTTTATGCCAGTACTATGCTGTTTTGATTACTGTAGCTTTGTATAACAGTGTTTGATGTCAGGAAGTATGATGCCTACCTTCAGGTTTGTTGTTCTTTGGTAGCATAGTAATTCTAGCCTCATAAGATAAGTTTAGAAGTATTCCTTCTTCTTTGATTTTTTTGGTAAGAACTCGAAAAGAATTGATGTTAATTCTTCTTTAAATATGTGGTAGAATTCACCAGAAAACGCATCTGGTACTGTGCTTTTTGGAAGTATATTTAGATTACTGATTCAGTCTCCTTACTTGTTATTGGTCTATTTATATTTTCTAATTCTTCATGATTCAGTCTTGGTAGGTCATATTTTGCTAGGAATTTATTCAGTTACTCTAGGTTACCGTTATGTTGACTTTCTGTTATCCAGTTTGTGGACAATTTATTCATAGTTGTCTCTGATGAACCTTGGTATCTCTGTGATATCAGTTGTAATGTCTGTCTTCTCTTTTGTTTCTCATTTATTTTCTTAGTCCAACTAAAGTTTTCTCTTTGTTTATCTTTTTTAAAAAGTTTATTTTCATTGATCTTTTCTTTTTTTATGGTCTCTATTTCATTTATTTCTGCTCTGATCTTTGTTACTTCATAACTTCTACTAATTTTGGCCTTAGTTCTTTTTCTAGTTCCTTTAGGTATGAAGTTAGGTTGTTTATTCAAGGCCTTTCTTGTTTCTTAATGTAGGTATATATTCCTATAAAATTCCCTCTTAGAATTGCTTTTGGTGCATCCCATACATTTTTATATATTCTATTTCCGTTTTCATTTGTCTCAATGTTTTTTAATGTTCCCTTTTGCTTTCTTCTTTTGACGCATTGGTTGTTTAGGAGTGTATTGCTTGATTTACATGTTTGTGCATTTTCTAGTTTTTCTCCTGTTACTGATTTCTGTTTTCATGCCATTGTGGTCAAGAAAGGTACTTGGTGATTTTGTTTTCTTAAATTAGCTAAGACTTGTTTTGTGACATATCACAATATATCTGGAGAAATGTACCGTGTCATTTGAGAAGAGTATGATTTTTCTGCTGTTGGATAAAATGTTCTGTATATGTCTTTTGGGTCCATTGGTTTAAAGTGTAGTTCAAGCCTGGCTTTTCCTTATTGATTTTCTGTCTGGTCAATTTATCCACTGTTGAAAGTGAGGTATTAACATCCCCTACTATTGAATCATCTGTTTGTCCCTTGAGGTCTGTTAGTATTTGCTTAATATATTTTGGTGCCCCAATGTTCGCTACATACATATTTACAGTTGTTATAACCTCATGATGAATTGACCCCTTTATCATTGAGTAATGATGTTCTTTGTTGTTACAGCTGTTGAAAGTGTATTTTTCTGATACAAGTACAGCTACCCCTGCTCTTTTTTTTTT